>BMAO01007938.1:0-162809 GCA_019973975.1 Trichonephila clavata | reverse complement strand
TGAAAATAATATCGACAAATAGACAGCAACTTTAAATTGCAGTACTTCACTGCCGGAACTATTTAAACATTTAAGAAAAATACACTCACATACTCTGCTTTCCGCAGTTGGTTTGACATATATATGAGAACAAATTCTTCTCATTATATTTTGAATCCACAAGGTTTTGTTCAATAACTGAACTTTAAGAAGCATGTGTCAAATTGAAAGTCACAACTTAGACTCCAGATATTAAGTCGAGCAATACTAAGTTGAACTTTGCAAGAACAAAGTTCGCATTAAAATTTATTTTATTTTATTTAATTGGAGGAATATTTGTATTGTGTTGTTTATTTCTTATTTTTATAAAATTCTTAAAAGATATATATAATATCTGTACAACTTTAATTTTTTAATTTATGTTGAAGGAATAGTATTATATATATGTTGTGTTATTTTATGTTTAAAAATATTTTTAAAAACGCGCGTGCACATAATTAATGTTATTAAAAACTCCAAATCTGTATTTTTGACCTCTATTCTTTAACTCCGCATGTGTGTCTGAGATTTCGACTACATTTCCTACTGTTGCTTGGCACTCTGAATCATATTGCTAGAATGATTTGATACACCATAGCTATAAGGTGCTGACTGTTGTATAACTATTTTAATGTTGTTATACTTTAACTATGCATAAACTAGTTTAAAAAATAATACTTAAATTCAAACTTAGAATTTTCAATTTTTCAGTCAAATGATTCGGTACGTTTTCCCGATTATGTTGCCATGGAGTGATTATTAATGTTGCATCAATGAGGCAACACGAGCAGAGACGTCTTAAGACTTTTAAGGCCTGAGCCTAAGAAATCTTTTGAGGCCCTGGGCTCCTGTGCAAAAATAGGCCCTATCTGTAATCTTTGAAAGTGGACACTATATATCATGCTCTGTCAAATACTCGTACAAACGGTATTTTATAACAAATGAATGTGCACCTCACAATTTTACAAACCGTGTGGTCACATTTTGACTAAATGAGTTGAATGGTAGTTTATGGTATTAAGCCTAAGCATGGACATTGGTCATGAGATAATAATACAGTCATGCCACTTTAGCCAGCTGAGGTGCAGTTTGAAATTCTCCGTTTTTTGGAGAATATGTACTGGAATAATATTTGACCTTAAAATTACCCGAATTATGATCTTATTAAGACTGAGTTGAGAAAGAAACCAGTCCCCTCACTGATGGCGAGGCCCTGAGGCTCAGTTGGGTCATGCCTTAAGACGTCTCTGAACAAAAGGGCTATTGATGATGAATTGAACCTCATCGGGCTATATTGAGGGTAATTTTGAACCTCGGTCAAGTGACAATGCCGATACTTGAACTGGTACCTCCTTTCCAAACATTCACATCACACCAACAAGAGGACTTTGAGCCTCCACAGATTTATCGTGCATCAGCCCCTCAACACGGCGGTGCTTCAGTGATTCTAGAGCTTGAACCCATGACACTCTAGCCACCAGTTCGTGACCATAATTACAAGTTTACCGCGGCCACACGTCAAGAGTGGCGTAAAGTACACCACTGTAACCCTCCTTTGTGACGTTTGAAATAAATAAAGGTACCGTGATTCGATAAACAAAAATTTATTTTAATTAAATCACAGCTATTATTTACATTAATTTACAACTTAGTACAATAGATTATTTTAGAGTCCCAATTTGTATTGCTTTGTGAGGGAGGAGTCTTGTGGTGACCGTTCAAGAAGTTTTCGCTGAAACTCTCGTTTTTCTCTCGGTCCCTCCCTAGGGTTATGGGGTTGACTGCTGTCAACGTCTTTTCTTTTCGTTTCATCTGGCCGTGGGTGGAGTGAGCTTCTCCTGGTGTTAAAGGTTGCCGGGGCTATCCAAGACACGTCCGTGCAATATATTAATGACTGCAGGTGTTTTTGCACATGTGGTGATCAATTCTCCTAAAAATTGATCCAGCCGTGTGACGGGAAGTCCTAGGTGTCCAAGAACTAAAAGTTGTTACTTTAAACCTTATATTCTTCACCCTAATATTCACCAATGCTTAGAGAACCTAAGCTGTTATATCTAAATAGATTTAAACTCCTTCACACACACACACACACACATATATATATATAAGATTTTAAAGATATAATAATAGAAAAATATGTGTATGAGTTATAACTACACAAAAATACATAAAAATATTACTTTTTTTTAAAAAAAAAATTTGAATATTGCATTCCGATTCCAGTTTTTGGACTAGGCGAAATAGCCTTATAACATATTTGACAAAGATTCGCATGTTGTACTTCCTTTTCCTTAAATAACGATGCCGAGATTCATTAATCACATATTAAATATAAAAACCACTTACATTCGTGAGTTATATTGCTACATCCTGATGAAGATTGACGTGTTTCCCGGATCGAGTTGTTCTCTTAGCTCTCTACCGGAAGATGAAACCAACTGATGTAATTAGACTGGGACGGTACGGACTGAGATATCTATATTCGTGTGTCAACTCATTCAGATATACTGTTTTTGACAAAAAAAGAGAGAGAGAGAAAACCCATTTAATCATACATGTCGATTACATGTGTATTTCCAGTTAAATATCATACACCGAAATGAGGTTCTAAAAGATTATAAGTGCATTAATTTTAGAATGTACTAGCTGTTACCCGCCCGCTTCGCTGGGTATTTCATGATGTTTTATAAATTTTTACTGCTTATATATATGTATAAATTATTGATATCTAAGTCCTAGCATTAAGAATTCGATTGTATTGAAAAATATACTTAGACCTGTAACTGTCACCTCTTGATAAATAAAAAGGGCAGAACTCATTTAATTTGTATTTTCTAAAAATCTCTAAAATTGAAGTATAGAATGATGTTTGCTCTTTCGTAACCCAAAAACCAAGTGGATTCCCGCAAAACCAATTTTCGCGGTGGATCTCTACTCCGTAAATTGAACATGCAAGCCAAATTTCAAGTCTAAATCAAACAGAAAAAAACAAAAGTTTTACTATCAATATCCCCGTAATCCCGTTGAGAGCCGTTTTCCAAAATAACCTCTCTTAGCGGATTTCAATTCAACAAAAGAAAAATGCAAACCAAATTTCATTATTATAGTCCTTGTAGCTCGAAAAAAGGATTTTTTTTGTGTCAATACAACCCAGTAACCCTTCACCCCTCCGCAGAACTTGATTTACTTAAAATACATTCTTAGTGCATCCCTATTCAACAAAAGAAACATGCTTAAAAATTTCAATTATATGGGTCTAACAATTAAAAACAGGAATATTTTTCTGTAACTCCTCTTGACCCTTCGCAACCATTCTTAGGGTCAATTTTCGTTTTACTCTTTGTTAGAGGAATTATATTCCATGAAAGGAACATGACTACCAATTTTCAAGCAGGATGATCAAATAGTTTAAAAATGGAAATATTTATCAATTACGCCTCTTAATCTCCCGAAATTAAACTTAGTAGTTGATATTCGCAAAACCCATTTTGTAGCGGTTCTCTACGAAAGGAATCTGCTTATCAAATTTCAAGACTGTACGTCTAATAGTTTAAAAATGGGGATAATTATCTATAACGCCACTTGAGCCCCCGCAACGCCACTTCGGTGTCTGTTTTCACAAAACCCATTTTGTAGGGGAATTGCACTCTGTGAAAGGAATCTGCTTAGCAAAATTTGTGCGTCCAATAAATTAAAAATGCAAAAAAAATTATCAATAACGCCCCTTGAACCCCCGCAACGCCACCTAGGGGTCTATTTTCACAAAACACATTTTGTAGTGTATCTCTATCCAATGAGAGGAATCTGCTTACCAAATTTCAAGACTGCGTCTAATAGTTTAAAAATAGAAATCATTATTTATATGTGCCCTTAACCCCCCGCAACACCCCTTGGGGGCCAATTTTCCCCAAACCCGTTTTGTAACGGATATGTACTCCATGAAAGAAACATTCCTACCAATTTTCAAGCAGGTAGGTCAAGTAGTTTAAAAACGAAAATATTTATCTATTACGCCACTTAATCCCCCGCAACGCCACTTAGAGGTCTGTTTTCCCAAAACTTTCTTATAGCTGATCTCTACTCTCTGAAAGAAATCTATTTATCAAATATAAAGACTGTGCGTCTAATAGTTTAAAAATGGAAATAATTATCTATAACGCCCCTTAAGTCCCGCAACGCCACTTGGGGGCAATTTTCACGAAACCCATTTTGTAGCGTATCTCTACCCTATGAGAGGAATCTGCTTACTAAGTTTCAAAACTGTACGTCTAATAGTTAAAAAATCGGAATTTATAACGCCCCTTAAACCCCCCACCCCCGCAACACCCCTTGGGGTCAATTTTTTAAAAACCCATTTTGTAGCGGATATTTACTCCATGAAAGAAACTTACCTACCAATTTTCAAGCAGGTAGGTGAAGTAGTTTAAAAACGGATATATTTATCTATTACGCCCCTTAATCCCCCGCAACGCCACTTAGAAGTCTGTTTTCACAAAACCCGTTTTGTAACTGATCATTATTCTACGAAAGAAATCTATTTATCAAATTTAAAGACAGTGCGTCAAATAGTTTAAAAATGAAAATAATTATCTATAACGCCCCCTAAGCCCCTGCAACGCCACTTGGGGACGATTTTCACCAAACTCATTTCGTAGCAGATCTCTACTGTATGAAAGGAATCTGCTAACCCAATTTCAAAATTGTACATTGAGTAGTTTAAACATGGAAACAATTATTTATAACGCCCCTTAACCCCGTAACGCCCCTTGCGTTTCATATTTCGGGAAATCCGTTCTTAGCTGATGTCTACTCTATGAAAGGAACATGTCTACCAAATTTCAAATATGTAGGTTGAATAGTTCCAGAGATATCGTGATTAGTCAGTCAGTCACTTTTCTCCTTTATATATATAGATAATAAAATTTGTTCTACTTTGACAAGAGTCATAATTCAAAGATATTTCAATTAAATAATAGTAATTAAGAAGCATAAGAATTTTACGCTATAATGTATTGAATATATTTATCAGAGGAATTTTTTTTTTCAGAATTTCAAAACCTACCAAAAACGGAAAATATGTTCTTTGGTCTATAGATGAAGGAAAAATAAAATAAAAAATTAGTTTTTATGTTAATTACTTCCACAAGGGGAAGCGGCCCATTTTGAACCAAAAGTTTATGAACAAATTTTCAGTTTTGATGTGTTACTTTGGTATTTATTTTTGAACTGGCCTTCAGGATAAGAGATATTTTAATTTTTACAGAAACTAGAGCACTTTATTTTACTTAATATATGAAATTGCTTTAAAAATCAGTGATTATATTCACATAAGGGACTGTAAATGTTGTAATAAAATAGTGATTGACAAATTTGAAGGTTAAAACACTTCTACCACACTACAGAACATACACACAAAAATTTCAGGTCATTATTTTCAAAACTGTTTTAGCAATCGTTTTGACCTTGTTTAAGTATTTAAAAAAAAAACACACATTTCGAGTAAAATGTGTTTTAAAGTAGAACATCTTGCTTAAAATAATGGCATCTGCTTCTACTAAAACACTTGTAGTTTTTGTTCTAGCGAACGGAAAATAATAAACTTGATATTTTTATAAAGCTAATAAGATGACCTATAAAATAAAATAAAAAAAAATGTCAATTTTTGGCAGAATTCACAATTTTAGGGTAATCGGATGCCTTTAACAAATCATCAAAAACGTAAGACTGTCATCAATTATTGATTTAGTTACGAAGTCTGCTGCCACTGTAAGCCTAGTGCAACTTTGAAATTCGACATAAACAATCAATCAATCAAGTAATAAAAACCAGTCATTTATTTATTTACCATATTCATTTATATTTCTCGCATTCCAATACACCATATTCCCATGTTCTCATTTGGCATTCGACTTAAAAATATTTTTTAGAAAAATAAACGCAAACACATTTAATAAAGATGCATAGAAAGAAGGAATATTTCAACTTCAAGAGATAATTCTTTTAATAATAAATCATCTTTTAAAAGGAATATAAGCTACCGCAATCTTTACTTTCGACCAGACGTGTTAAAGTGTTTGTTAACAATGTAAATTATGCTAAACACTTCACGTGAGTATAACTTGAGATTATTATTATTATTTTCTCAAAGCTTCAAAGAACTGAAGTGGTAGTTAGAGGTTAATATTCCATTAACCTATCAGAGAAATTTGAATCGCCTTTTGAACAGGATAGCATACTCTCGAACCAGAGGTTTCAAAGTTAGCTAATCATAGTAGAAAATCTCAATAAATTGCAGTTTGTACTTATTTTTTTAATCCCCTTTCAGAGAAAGAAATATTTTTATGGTCCTATTTTACTTTAATAGAGAGAGAAAAGTAATTTACGTAGATGAAGGGAATATATTCATATTTACGAACTGAAGATAAATCTGGGAAAAATTCTTTTCTACTTAATTTTGGTAAAAGAATAAGAAATTTAGTTTGCTTGAGGTGATGCTATTCTATTAGTAAAAATGTGAGTTTTAATAATTTTTTTGGGATTTAAAAGATGGAAAAAGTATTTACTAAACGTTGTATAAGGTGAACCAAACGTCTTGCACTGGTAATAAACACTTATTGTGTACTCAAACTATTATAATTAAATACACGTTTATTTGGATATATTGTAATTACTGCTGTAGTTTTTTGATAGAACCCTTAGTCTCACTAAATTGCAACGTGTGCGTCCTTGGTAGCTCGGAGAATGTCTAGGTTGTATTCCAGTTCCCACCAAATGCTCTGTAATGTGTCTACTGCTACGCTGCCTGTTTCTTTAAACATCTTATACCATCGCTTAGGTCCATAACAATGTCAAAATTTAAGCTGAACATTAATTGACCAATTCGTTTCGTGAAACCAAAGCATACATTGGGTTTTCTCTTAAAACGGCACCATTTCGGCCGAATATGGTGTTTTTGTTACAAATGTTCTTCCATGCCACTCTCGAAGGAGCACTCTTGTCACCTACTGCACAAAGAAACTACTAAAACTTACCTATCCAGTGGTACAAAAGTTATATACTTTGTTATACTAAACGATTATTTTGTAATATTTTTTTATAATCATGGTAAGACTTTTGGAACACCCTATCAGTCTCGTAACGTACACCCCCACATCACGAGGGGGCAGGGTTCTAGGAAGCCCAAAGTCTGACTATCGATAAGAAAAATACAACTTGCAAAATCCCTTTGGAAATTCAAAAAATACCCTTTGCAAAATCCATCTTGTGAGCACAAAACCTGACTTTCCCAAATGTTTTCCATTACGCTACTGCACCCTATGTAGCTGATTTCAAATACATATATTTACAGTTCTTATTTAAAATATAGATTCTCGGAAATTTGTTTCGTACTTTATTTGAATTTGTGAAGAGAGGAACGCGTCTCATTTCCTTGATTTGTGTAAACAAGGAAAAACATAATTTCCGTTTCCGTCAGGTATTTATTTTCGGAAGAATCAACTCTAAAGTCATATTGGAGAAATTTTACCATATATTAAGTGTTGTCGAGTGTATTTGGGATTTGTGTGTGAAGTTTTAGGCAATTGAGCATTTTCAGGAATGTACATTGAATTCCATTTTAAATCTCCTGTCTTCTAATTTTGCTGCTTTTACGATGTGAATCGCAACATTCAAATTTAATAAATAATTTAAGGAAATTAAAGCTATCCATTCAAATTTAATAAGTAATTTAGAAATGAAATAAAATTTAAGCATCTCTAAAATATCCATTTGTGTTTGACCAAAGGATTTACTAATTCTCGTTTCAGAATAATGGCAACGATACCATAAATTTAAGAGATTGCAAATTAAACGCAGCTATGTAAGGAATATTTTTTTCAATATTGAGAAAATTTCCCTATTTTTTTAATGAACGCTTTAAAAAAATAGGCTTTTCTACGCTTTAAATATTTTTCTTTGGAGTGAGTGAGTGAATATTAACGTCTTATTATTTAGCAATTCAAGGGCTTTTGGCGACGGACCTCGTAATTTTGAACCATGGTCATTTTTCTTAGGAACGAAACTGGATAGACCTTGTAACAATACTCTAATAAACACTCCCAAACACTAATGCATGAACATTCACACATCAAGTTTTGCCGATTCCCGATTGATTTCACTAGACGTCAAAATAATCAGTGGTGTAACGTACACCCCTGATGCGGGGGGGGGGGGGCGATGAAAATAATGACTGAAAGTTGGGTCGCAAGTATTGAAAGTATGAGAAGCACTGAAATGAAAACATATTTCTTATGCAAAGATCGACTGTATTCAGAAAAGTGTATTGAAGTTTCAGGAGGTCACATGCAGTTTTAGGATCATGGCTAGTTTGTCATGGGTTCGATCCTAGTACCACTAAAGATCCGCCGTGTAGGGAGCGATGCACGTTAAATCTGTCGAGAGCTCAAACGTCCTCCGTTGGTGTGGTGTGGTAGTTAGGAGAGGGGGTGCCAGCTCAGGTGTCGTCCGCGTCACTTGACCATGGTTCAAAATTACGCGGACCGTCCCCAAAAGCCTCGTGTAGCTGAACAGTGGGACGTTAATATTCACTCACTCACTCACTCACATGCAGTTTTAAAACCAAAGGTCCTTCACCTCTGTCCCTCAGACTGCAATCTATTATACAAACAGACAAGCATCAGTGTGACTTACATTAAAGCATTCAAATACAATCCTGCAGTGTATTTTAGTGTGATAAAAGAAGTTTTACTGAAATATTCCAGTGATTCAGAGGAATTCGGTAACGCTTATGTTGGTGGTAGATAGGACAGCTTAAAGTTCCAAAACTCGCAAAAAAGAATCATTTTTTTAAAAAAAATTCTTTTCTAGGTGAATAACAAGCTGTCCAAAATGATAAAAGAAATAGAACGCGCAGTTTGTGAACTAGAAGTAATCTTTGACAAGTAGAGAAAATAATTTATCAAAATAATATGATCTGGAGGAGAGAGAGAGATAAAATTTTCAAGAAGAGTTCTCAACGTCAGAAAAAATGTATGTATAATACAAAAAAGGTACAAAAAATGTTCTTTAAACTAGTCTTTAATAAGTAGATTAAAATTTATTTTTATGAAAGGCACATCCGAAACCGTCAAAGGTACCTTGGACTTAGTAAAAAAAACCTCCAAGCGTATACAAAGGACTACACACACACACACACACACACACACACACACACACAAGAATATTTTTAATTTGCTTATAAGAGAAATCTGTTTGTGAAAAAATTATCTTAGAAAATTCCTGTAAACGTGAGTGAGTGAGTGAATATTAACGTCGCACTGTTCAGCTATACATGAGAGCTTTTGGTGACAGACCTCGTACTTTTGAACCATGGTCGAGGACGACACCTGAGCTGGCACCCCCTCTCCTAACTACCACACCATACCAAAGGGAGGACGTTTGAGCTCTCGGGAGATTTAACGTGCATTTCTCCCTTACACGGCGGATCTTTAGCAATACTGGGCTACATGCCAGCCACAATCTGATACCTTAACCACTGGGGTACCGTGGCCCTCAATTCCCGAAAACAAAATATGACTTCGGTAGCCTAGTGGTCATGCTCGCGATTTTATAGTCGCCATCGTTGCAGTCAGGTCATTATTTCGAGTCCTGGGGCCGTTAAGAATCCCTTGTGTAGTAATGCGAATGTAAGTTAAATCTATTAAAGCACAAAGTCCTCACGTTGGTGTGAAAATATAGTGAGTGGAGTACCAGTTCAGGTGTAATCCTCGTCATGACTATGATTCAAAATTACGAAGTCCGTTGCCATAAACACATCAGTGTTGCTTGTAAATGCAACAGTAAATAATCAATCAAACAAGCCTGTAATCAGATGTTTATGGATATATTCATTATGTTATACATAAATTTGAATATGTATTTCGAAAGCATGCAAATTCCCTCCGTTGATTGTATCGTTCCAAAATTTTACAGGGAGCTTCGGTGATGTTTCAAAGGAGCTACAGCAAAAAATTTTAAAACCCCCTTGTGTAAGGAAGAGTTTGTTGCGTATGTGAGAAATCGCCAAATGCCGTTATATCCAACCAATAGTAGGAGATCGCTCCCGCTCATGTTTGGAAAACGATTTATCCATTTGGCGACATCTTTTAATTTGACAACGTTTAAAAGCGAATTTTATGGAAATCGATTTCCAAATGGAAAGGGGGGGGGCGGTAGGGTATGTTACAGGCAAAAACTCCCAATTTTTAATTATGAGACGTCAAAATTAAATTTGGCCAGCGTGTTTCTTTTGTTGAGTAGAGATCGGCTATTGACGTGTTTATCGGTCGTCGACTTCCAAGGAGAAGAAGTTGCGGGTATGTTATAGATAAAAAAAATTCCCGCTTTGAGCTGTGAGGCCTACAATTGAAGTTTGTCAAGCATGTTTCTTTTGTGGAATAGATATCCGCTAAAAAGCGGATTTTAAAAAAATCGCTTTCCAAAGGGGAGCAGACGTGTTATACATTAAGATTCTTGTTTTTCTGCTATAGGATCAACAGACCCGAAATTTGGCGAGGATGTTTCTTTTCTTGAATATAGATCCCCTATGAACGGATTTTGCGGAAATGGACTCCCATAATGGGGTTGCAGGGGCGTAAAAGATAAATATATTCCGCTTTAGAAATTCAAGCCCTGTTTTTTTAAAATCAAGAGATGAGGGCTATAAAAATGTGTTTGAATAGAAATGTAAGCTTAATGCTAAGCAGTGGTGTAACGTACACCCCCGCAAGCCCCACATCGTGTGTGGGGGGGGGAGGATTCTAGGTGGCCCAAAGCCTGACTGACGCCAAGAACGTATTTACTCACTTTATAAAATATAAAAAACAAAACCTGACTTTGCAGGGTGGCCCTAATATTTTCGGTTATGCCGCTGATGCTAAGACTTAGATAATTAAAAATATATAGATAGATAAGTTATCATGAAATATCCAGCAAGTGGTTGGATAACTGTGCCAGATCAACATAAAATTAAAATGGTGTATCGTTTTTACTTTGTGAGAGGAATAAATTTTTTAAAATACTTATATATATTTTTCATACTTAGATTCACGTTAAGCCAATTTTGAAAATTATTTCTATATTTTATGCCTAGAATTATGAATTATCTCCAATATTGCTGAAGATTTATATTTAATTGGATACGATGGCAAAGTTAAAAAAAACTGAAGGGAAATTTTGACACATTCTTAATATAGTGTATATCCTTATATTTTGAATCTTCTTTCTTTGAAGTCTAATTCACATGAAAATTATTTGTTTCATTTTAACAAGCTGAGCATCTTAAATGTATGTAATTATATCCCGTTCATCATAAAATTATCCACTATGCATGGGAATATTTTATACATCGAGTTGAAATCAAAGAACTTTTATCAATACATAATTTATCTTATAAAGGAGAAAAGCAACTCACTTACTCATCATGATATCTCAAGAACTTTTAGACCTACAGACTTAAAATACGAGGGGTGATAATTGATAAGTAAAGTCTCTAATAGTATAAAATAAGTTTCCTACAAGGTAATATATATATATATATATATATATATATATATATATATATATAATAACAGAGGTATAAGAATGAAGGAAATTTATTGCTGTTACATATTGTAAACTCATTTCTCAACATAGTCACCGCTAGCAGCTACACATTTATTCAATCATTCCATCCATTTCTTCATTCCGTCCTCGAAAAAAAGATTCTGGTTGGCTGCGTATCCATTCGCGCACGGCTGCCTGAACTTCGGCATCCATTGAAAAACGTTGACCTATCTACGTCTTCTTCAATTTTGGGAGCAACCCAAAGTCCGACGGTGACAAATCTGGGCTGTAAGGAGGTTGAGGAACCACTGTGAATTTCAGTTTTCCCATGACGTCCTGTGTTTGTGCACTGCAATGCGGTCTTGCATTGTCGTGATGCAAAAGAAACATTTTTCTTTCCTATCTCATTCTGCGGATTCGTTGCTTGAGTGATTATAACATTGTACAGTACTTGTCGGAATTCACCGTCAATCCTTTAGTCAGAAATTTCGTGCAGAGCACACCACTTGCATCCCAAAAGATGGTGAGCATGACTGAACTGATATTAAAGTTTTGAGTTTCTTGACACTCGGAGAACCAGGATGACGATATTCCATGGATTGCTTCTTGTTTTCTGAGTCATAATGATGAATCCAGGATGCCAAATTTCAGGCAGACCGTGCGCGAATGGATACACAGCCAACCAGAATCTTTTTTAGTGGTCAGAATGAAGAAATGGATGGAATGATTGAATAAATGTGCAGCTGTTAGTGGTGACTTTGTTGAGAAATGAATTTACAATATATAAGGATAATAAATTTCCTTCATTCTGATACCTCTCTTATTATTTTGCCTTGTCGGAAACTTATTTCATACGATTGGAAACCTTACTTATCAATCACCCCTCGTATGTTTATAGGAAGTATAAGGCCTGTTCTTTACATGGAGCAGTGATTCGTTAAGAAGGGGTTTGGCGAAAATCGATCTCCAAGAGGGACTTGCGAGAGGTTAAGGTGCCTCACAGAGAAATATTTCCGTTTTTGAACTAATAGATCTCCATGCTTGAAATTTGGCAGGTATGTCCTTTCATTGAATAGAGATCTGTTAAGATTTCGTTTTGCGTAAATCGCCTTGAAGGAGGATTCGTTCTCACTACCTTCCATTCCTTACCCCTAGGCCAAAATGATCCCACAGTCCAGAAGCAGTTAGTGTCTTTATATAGGAATCACCACGACGCATTTCCCTACCAGTGAGTCGGTAAGGCGAACGAACGATATCGTTGTTATGGCGAGCGTGTGAGCTGTTACGTCACTATGGACGGCTTGAAGATTGCATCATGAGTGAGACAGCTTGTGGATTGCATCCGGTGCGAGACGGTTTTAATTGCATATGCGGTGGATAGAGGGCGCCACGATTGCTGCGTGAAGGTTGCGGTTGTTCGAAGTTCCCCAGGGTCACCAATGAAGGAGGATTCCTTCTTGGTACCTTCCGTTCCGAAAGCACACCCTCTACCCTAGGCCAAATGATCACACAGTCCAGAGACAGTTAGTGTCTTATATAGGAATCCCCACCTCACACTCCCCTACCAGTGAGTCGGTAAGGGGAACGAACGATATCATTGTTATGGCGAGCGTGTGAGCTAGTGCATACTAGCTGTGACGGCTTTACTGGTTCCGTCATTCATGCGAAACGGCTTGAAGGTTGCGTCATGAGTGAGACGGCTTGTGGATTGCGTCAGATGCGAGACGGTTTTGATTATATATGCAGTGCATAGATGGCGTCACCATTGCTGCCCGAAGGTTACTGTTGTTCGAAGTTCCCCCGGGTCACCAATGAAGGATGATTCTCTTTCTCGGTACCTTCCGTTCCGAAAGCACACCCCCTACCCCTAGGCCAAAATGATCACACAGTCCAGAGACATATAGGAATCACTACCACAGACTCCTATCGAGATGCGGAAAGTCTCTGGAGCGTAGAGATAAAAAAAATCCCCCTTTGTCGAACTATCAGACCTACAGTACTGAAATATAGTATGCATGTTTCTTTTGTTGAATTAAAATCCGATAAGAACGGATCTTATGGAAATCGACACTCAAAGTTGGTTACGGAGCATATTGTGAAAAAAAATTCCGTTTCTGAGCTATAGAACATTTGAAAAGCATAAAAAACAATGTTTATTTTTCGAGATTGGCTCCTGCGTTTGTCCCTACCCTTATTTTGTGCCAACTTGGCGTATTAAATTCCCTGTTGCATTACGAACAACATTTAAATTTATTATTCCTTTCTCAATTTTACCGATCCTGGGGAGAAGAGACACTGGACTATGGTCTAGAAGGGACTATGGTCAGTAACTCAACATTCATTTTGAGATATTTGGGCATTAGAACTTATTGAAAACCACCCATACCCCCTGTTACACTTACATTGTTGCATTTCAAAAAACATTTAATTATTAACTGGAATGGTTTCTTAAGAGCAGAATAAATTTTCAACTTTTCTTTGATCTTCGGTAAACGCTTATTTTGCTGTATATCATCATATTTTCTTTTCACTCAAGAGTTCGAAAAATAATCTTTAAAATAGAACTTGTGACTCTTGACTTTTCCTTAAAATTATTTTGTTATGGTAGATCCATTCATCTATACAAACAAATAAAATTCAAGTGTCTGTTTGTAATTTTAAACTAACAGCTTTTTGCTAAATGCATGTAAAAGTATATACGCTACTTACATCAAAAAATCAATTTTTCAAATTTTTATCTGTCTGTCTGCTTGTTCCGGCAAATCTCTGAAACGGTGGTCCGATTTTTAAAATTCTTTTACAAATGGAAAGCTACATTATTGGCGAGTAACATAGGGTATATTTTATCCCCGTATTCTTACGGGAACTGCGCGGGTAAAACCATTGACCGCAGCTTAATCCCCGCCAAGTTGGCGCATTTTGTCAATACTGGAAATTTTAATAAAAATTCTCACATCTGTAACAAATAACTGAAACATAGTGTAATTTAACATCTTTAGAAAAAGCAATTTTTTTTTTATGGATTTTTATTAAACGTCAAACGTTTATTATATACGCTTTTGTTATATGTCAAACTCAAACTTTGAGAAACATTGCCAATGTTTGGCTAAGAAATTCTCTATTCCGACAATTCCAGAAATTTAAATGCAAATCTTCTCCCACGTTTTAAAGAGAGAAAGAACATAAAAAGTTTCAGCAAATTGCGTGATATTGAAAGCTTTTCGGTAATATTAAATGACAGTTTCGTAAAAGGTTTTAATTTATAGAATATTTAATACTTTAAATTTTTTTAAAAATTAATTCCAATATAAGGCCATATTTTGCACAAAATTTGTCATTTATACTGAACCTAGATATTTTATATGGAGATATTACTATGGAGGGGGGGGAACATGTCAATCATCGAATAAATATAAAATTAGGGAACCTTGACGCATACTTATATCTTATGATCTTTTTAATCCTCAAAACCTTTGGAATAAGTACAAAGAGTACATGGCGGAAGATATTTTGTGACGATTGCAGCAAGTACAAGCAGATATGCCTTTCAATTAACATATCCACAACGAAACGCTAATAATAATGAAAATAAGGTTTTCACAATATTTGGGAAGAAACTACATGTGGTTTTGGAATAATTAGTCCGCGACAAGTCGACGGAATGGCTTCGATAATGAAATTGCTCGAGAATTAGATTACGATTTTATAGCATTGCAAAATCAGTAACAGAATTTATTCCTCAATTAACTCCAGAACAAAGTCATGTTTCCCAATCAAGTGTTACGTAAAATAGAATCCGGCAGTGGTGCACTCTTTTTTTCTCAACGCTCCTGGAGAAACCAGAAAAACGTTTTTGCTGAACTTATTATTAATGTCCCTCAGAAAAAACCAGAACATAGTAGTTGCTGTGGCTTCTTCCGGTATAGCCGCGACACTACTGACCGGCTGCACATTCCGCTCTAAAATTACCGTTGAATATTGCACATGAAGATTCATCCATCTGCAATTTCAGCAAAAATAGCTCTCGAGGCAGGATGCTTCGACAATGTAAGCTTTTAGTGAGGGATGAAAGCACGATGTCTCACAAGAAAGCTATAGAAGCTAAATTGGACTCTTCAGGATTTACGAGATAGTACAGATATTATAAGAGAAATGGTGGTTGAATGGCGAAAGTTGAAAAATTCAGTCTGAACGAATATGAGGGTGCATCTTCACAATGACGTAAATTCGGAACAACATGCAAAGACGCAATTGAAAATCGGTGATGGATGTTTGGACGCAGATATGCTGGAGGTTATATTTTACTTTCCAGAGAATTTTGTAATTTTGTAGAAAATGTGATGTAGATCTTATTGCTAAAATTTACCCGGGCTAGCAACAAAATTTAAATTGTGATCAGTGGTTGTGCGCAAGATCAATATTGGCGCCTAACAATGACATTGTTAATAAAATCAACACTGAAATTTCAAAAAACGTGTTGGGGGGGGGGAAGGAATATTGATCAAATCCCCGAAATTTTCACATGTTTTCAACTGACAGAATAACGTATAATACAGTATACAGTAGCATCTTAGAATAATATTCTGTTTGAGCTCTTTTAAAGAGGAATTATTTATTAAACGCAGATACTTTCAACTTTTTAAAATAATAATTTAAGTTATTGTGAATTTTTGCTGTTAATTATTATACTATAATATATCTTCGTTTTTTAAGCTAACCTCAATTTTAGAATTTTTAAATTTTAATGGTTCCAGTCAAGCAATAAAAAAGTTATGTTGTTTTATTTACTTTCTAATGATAATGATTATGTCTTCGACAATTATTTAATGCGAGCGAAGACGCGGGTAAAGCTAGTATCAGATATTATTCGTTAACTTTTTATGGGTATCAAATATTCAGTAAGCAGTTTGAATTGTCTTCAGTGAAAGTGTGCGAGTGAATTGATACTGTAAAAATATCATTTCTATAAATTGCTTTAATTTGTTTTGAGTTTTTTTTAATTTTTTATTTTCCCACTTTAATTTAAAATAAACTTAAACATGTTAACTGCATTCAATGTGAACATGCATTTTAAATTAAGTAATACATCTTTACTTGCTGTTTTTAAAGTATTTACAAGTACGTTATATACGAGATATCACACTTTCCTCAATGCCAGGGGTTGCGAGCCTTTATGGATCAACGTGCCATTTTTTCTATAGAAATATTTAATGAGGTATAGACGTGCTACCAAATAATTAATTTTGACTTGTGATTATTGGGAAAATAATAAAACTAAATTCTAACAGCTCAAAATTCTTTATTTACTTCGAACAAATGTATTTTGCATTGTAAAGTATTAAATGCTTTTTGTTATACGTGTAATTCAAATGAAAGTAACTTTACTGTGACTTCTGTTGTTGAACAGATTAGATGACGAATAATTTATATTAGGATTGTAAGATTTTTTTTTTTTTTTACTTTTAGCAGAATGCATGCTGAGTTGGAGTCAGCTACCAAACAGTTTCTAAGAGAATCTTTAATGTTATTCAGCTCTGAAAATAATGACTCGCAGGCATTGCTAGATGAAAATATGGTTAAAGTAGCATAAATATATATATATGAACCAGCTTCTTCAAACAGTTAAGTGTGTGGAAACTCTCGTGCGTGAGCTGTATAAATGTGTGTAATGTTACTTTAACTATGTGAAAGTTGTTTCAAAACTTTCGGCTTCTGCACGGAAATATACGTAGATTTATATACATAGAGGAGTTTCTGAACATTTAATTTGTCCAAATAAAATATACATAAATGAGAGCGACGGATCTTCTGCAAAATCTTATAAAGTGATTTATGTAATAAATTTTCATTTAAATTTATAAAAATCTATTACCTTTCATCGATAATCCGCTGTAATTAATAATCTCACCTTCTGCTACAATATAAGCAAATGCTAGTTTCAAAACTAAGGAAAAAAAATAACTTTATTACGAAATCGTTTGACGAAAAAATCTCTCTTTGAAGGACAGAAAACATATATTTTAAACAAATTTTATAATTAAAATGAATACTTAAAACATTTCTTAATGTATATATATACTAATAGGAAATATTTTTTATTGAATACACACAATTTTTTAGCAGATTTAAAAATGTATTAACGAATTAACAATTAAGAATACATAAAAGAAAAAAGATAATAAATAAGAATAAGCATAAAAAGATAAAAGAGTTACAAATAAAATTTCACTAAATACATAGTATGCACAGATGAAAGCGCATTTGTTGATATGAATGTTTTTCTTTTCCAAGAAAAACTTTTTAAAAGTGAAACTAATTTTAAAGTTAAACTAAATTTTATTATTAAATAATAATTATAAACTATTAATTACTGTAAAGCAGAATACTTTACACTAAAACATTATTACTTAATCACTACTGTTTTTTTATTTTTTTAAATGTAAAATTCCGTTTTCTTACTTTATAGTATTCGAATTTCTTAACTCTACAACTACAGTTATACAAGGGAAGTTGCATGTTTGTTTGTTTTTATTTTTGCCATTAAATGACCTAAATATTGTTTTCTTTCGATTCAATTAAAAATTATTTCAATTTCTTATTTCCGTTTTCCTTTTTATTTCTTTTTTAATTCGTTATTTCTGTTTTGCCATCTAGAATTAATTTTTTTTTATTTCCGTTTTGCCATCTAGAATTATTTTTTTTTTATTTCCGTTTTGCCATCGCTATAATAATTTTCTTTTCTTCCTCATTGCCATTTAAGGTTCAAATTTTTATTTTCCGTTTTGCCAACATAGCTAAAATATTTTTTTCTCCCGCTTCTCTATTCCTAAAAAAAATCTTTTTTTGTAGTTGCCAACGCAGCAATCGATTTATTTTTTCCTGTTTGTATCAGCAGGTATAAATTTAATTTTCCCTCTTTTTCTTAACAGAACAATTATGTTTATGTCATTAAACTGCATCGTTTGCAATTCAATTTTTAAAACTAGAATCGCGCGAATTTAAACTTGATTTTTTCCTCCTTATTTTTTTGCCAATTTTAACTTTGTTTTCTGAATATAAAAAATTGATTAGTTAAATTTTATTATTATTTTTTCCAATATTTTTTCTCTCCTTAAAGTAAAGTTGGTAAGTGTGAAAAAAAAGTTTGCTTTATTTTATTAAATTAATATATTGCCTGAAAAGATGATTTTTGTATTTCATATTCTTTTTCAGTTAGAGTTCTTTTTTATTGTTCGTTTTTAATAATTGTTCTGCAATGAAATACAGTGGTCCTAATGAATTTTTATAACTAAAATCGCGCAAATTTAACACATGATTTTTTTTTTATACTCTCTACATTAATGTGTTTTTGTTTGTGGGAGAAAAATTGCTTCATAAATTTTTATTGTTTAGTTTTAAAAGTTTTTTTTCTCAAGATAAAGCATGTAAATGGAGAAAATTTCATTTTATTGTATTAAATTTATAAATCAATAATCTTAGGAAATGAGTTATTATTATTACAAGCTTTGTATGTATGTATGTATGTATATGTATGTATGTATGTATGTATGTATGTATGTATGTATGTATGTATGTAATTTGTTCGGGTGGAATCTTGCAACTCAATTTTGAAGCTGAAATTTTGTATACACGTTTAGTTTGGATGACAATGCAAGTTTTGACCATTTATATTCCGATATTGCAATTAACTAAAAATATATTAATTAAAAACGTTAAACTAGTTTTAGGCGCCAACTTCGATATATCTACATTGTTGTAATTATGTTTTTATTACAACAATGACAAAAGTTGGCGTCGAAAATCGGTTTACAGCCAAACTGGAATTTCGTAACGTTACGCTATTGACTGTATTAATTAACTTTGTCTAAAAATAATTACATTTCTACAACGTAAAAATAATCTAATTTCTACAATGTATGCAATTTTTTTTTACAAATTTCTATGTATTTACTTGGATTTAAATCCAAAACAAAAAAAGTAAAGCTGTTTTTCAAATAGATAGGTACATTAAATACCTTTCTCAACGCTGCCAAGTTAAACTGAGATGGAGTATTGAGGAAATTCTTTAAAAAATTTATCTAACTTTAATCTATTAAACTCAGACAAAAAACAATTACAGAATCGGAAAGATCATTTTTTATATATCTTACCTATCAAAAAGGAATCCACTAGGAAAACAACAAGAGAAAAATATTATCCAGAAATGCAATGTATTTTCAATTTAAAAAAAATAATTTTATATTAAAATGAATGAATTTTTTTTAAATGAATTTTATAATTTTAAGCGCCTGCAAGTAATTTAAATATACCTCATTTTATCACCAGTTATCTAAACACACACTACGACATGCGTCCTTAAATTTAATTACAGATATAATCTGTTATAATTTTATTTGAGTTTTTTTTTGTTTGAAAAAATACGGCAATTTTGTTTCTTTAGATGAGTTAGGCACATTGTAAAACTAGTTCAAGGTTATTGATATCCATAAAATGTGCCAAAAGAGAATAATTTGCAAAATGACTTGAAATGTTTTAAAAATAAGGAGAGAAAAAAATCGAATCTTCGAAGAAAAATTTCGTTAAATTTGGAGTTATTTTACGAAGAAAAGAGAGTAATATGTGCTTGGTTCCAGGAAAAAGTTCTTAAAATAGAGAAATTCCCAAAATAGAGGTTCGTTATACATGGAGGTCTGACTGTATAAAAATAATGCGATGGTTTAATTATTTTTTCAATATCAAGTTTCTAAAGATGACCTGAGCAATTAAAAAAAATAGATTCTTACGTAGAAGATATTCAATGTCCAACAAAAAATTATCATTAGTTGATAAAATTTGCTTTTTTTTATTACAACATGCGTTTTGAATTTTAAGCGTTTTATTGATTAATACAAATCTTTAAATGCCTTTTGAAATTTTTTAATAAATAACTAGATTTTCTTTGAAGATGTTAGAGAAATATATCCCTTACCTTCAAAATATATCAAATAAATAATATGTTCTTTAAGATTTTTCAAAAAATAGTCAAAATTTTAATTAAACATTGAATAACTTCGTCATTTATGAAGATAATCTCACGAAACCTTTTTTCGTATGTAGAACAATATTACCCAAGATCTGCACGAAGATTGAAAATATTGCTTAAAAATTACGGATTTAGAAAGATTGTGTTTTTCGTCTAATACCCTTTTTGCGAGAACTTTTTCAGCTAAACCAGGGATGGCGAACCAACGTTGAATGAGTTGAACAGGTTGAGAAGCCTGTTCAGAGATAACTAAAAAGTAAAAAATAAATTAAAGTAAAAAAAAACTTTTTTAAAAACAAGCTTTTATTTAAAAGTGCTAAAAAATAAAATAAACTTTTCCTTTAAAACTTTTTTTACTATCAACTTTTAACGTCAATACACAATTTATATGATATAAAAGCTTGTCGCGAGATTTACCTGTGTAGATAAACAAGTAAAATAAATAACTTTGATTTTAATTTTTAAAAATTTCAACCTAAGTAAATAAGAGTACTTTAATCTCGCGACGAGCTTTTATATCATATAAATTGTGCAATGACGTTATAAGTTGATAGTAAAAAAAAGTTTTAAAGGAAAAGTTTATTTTATTTTTTAGCACTTTTAAATATAAAAGCTTGTTTTTAAAAAAGTTTTTTTTTTACTTTTAATTTATTTTTTATATTCTTTATCAGTACTTTTTTTTATGGTACTTTTGATTATTGTACTTCACACATGAAATATAGTGGAACAACACGGTTTTCAATAATGAAAAAAAGTACAATTTCCCAAATCTAAAAATGGATTTATAATTTATAAGAATGTATATACCAGATACGTAAGCCGGATTGAAAGACGAATTTTGTTTCCCTTTGGAAATCTAATTTTATGAAAATATTATACATTTGGCATTATAATTATTGTGTAAAACTTAGTAATTTAAAGAGTTTGAATTATTGTATAATATTTTAGGTGCATTAAGACTTCCTGAAATCATAACCTTCAACTAATTTCTTATTTCCCATTTGTTGCATTCGAAAATTGTCTTTTTTTCCTACACAACCCTAGCATTTTAGAAATCTTGCCTAAGAAGAAGATAGAAAATAGAAGATGGGGTTCATACTGGAATACGAATTGTTTAGAAAAGAATTTTGTGTTAGCTTATTTTTGTTTTAAGTCTTAAAATTGAAATCAAATACTATAAATAATGTTTTTTTTGCCTATGATTCACAAACAAATCTAAATCTAATTCTACCATTTTTAAAAAAATTTATGATCTATGAATTCTATCATTTATGATCCATTCTCAATTTTATACTTTAAACAGCTTTTTAAGGCAATTCATTGTTAAACAATATTGTATGTTAAGTGTGCATAAAGATATTGTGTGCTTATCATGCTCACTAGCTAGTTTTGAAGCCTGCTGTTTTTTATTTTTTCGATGATAAGATTTATCTAGTTGAAGCATCTCGAAACTATTACTAAGATTATGGTGACTGAAATCTTTGTCGGGTTTGAGTTTCTGCATCTAACAGAGCACATCTAAGCAGAAATAACTCACACTGATTTGGAAAAATAATTCCGAATCTGAAATTCTCTCATATCCCTAAACTTCAGGACTGGCCATCTGGGGAAGGGGTGTGGTGGATGCTATGCACAGGAGCCCTGAGATTGAGGGGGCCTCAACATGATCAAGAATTAAAGTAATGCACTATTGAACATGAAAACTTAACAATATTCTTGTCATTATGAGTATGATGAAAAGTACCTTTTATTGTAAACATTATTATTATATATCTCTGAATTTCGATATCTTCAAATTAATGCTTGATAATGCGAGTATTTAGTTTTGTTATTCGATTCGGGGAACTCCCGCAGATCCCATTTAAATTGGTCTTTTTATGAAAACTCTCAATACCTTGAAACACACGGGACATACTCTCAGATCCAGTTACAGGTGTGGGAGAAAGTGAAGGACGACTCACCATAATACTTTTTAACTATTTATTCAGCACATTAATTATCAACCGACACAATTCAAGTAATCAAAAAGGATGAGATGTTCCAATAAAGAGCAGAGGGAATTTTACTACGAGAGGCGCGAATTCCGAGAAGACTTCTATTAAATTGATCCTCCTTTTTATGGATCAATCCACTACTCTAATATTTGATTTTCAATTTAGCTATGGTGACCAAACGTCACTTAAATATCTTCAACTATTTAGAACCCTAAACGTGCTATCAATGTTTACAAATACCTGATCGGTAGATATCTTTCCTTAGCGACAGCTTCTCAATCTTTCAATTTCCAGGCAACTCTGTCTATTCGTTTATTCTCCTCTGTCTAATTCACAAGCTAGAAAACCTATACTATGTATAACTAACCTAATCTGCATATCACGGTTTCTTCTTCCAAAAGGTTTGGCTGTGATTGATAGCCCAAAGATTTCCCAAGAGGATTAGTTGCAGGACGCGTATAGATCCGTCACAACCATACAGACCGAGTTAAGAAATGTAAATAACACATTCCTTTTGTTTTTTCTGGTGTTTTTAAGTGCTATTTTTAGGAAGAGGACATCTTCAATTCAACAAGTTTGTCATCGTTCAGAGTTGGAGGTCACTGATTGAGTGACAGAAATCGCGGATGAGACTGTGCCCAATTGGACTGATAATTACCAGCCATCTTTTTCTCTTTTCCACGTCAAATGTTGTTAAAATGTGTGCGCTTATGTATGATTTTTTTTACAATGTTGTTTCAACAAAAAGAAAAAATACGAAGATAAGTTAAACGAGTAACTTCCAAAAACGCATTCAGTACCACTTCTTCACCGACCACGACCTGGTTGGGAAGAGTGGAAGAAATCTAACTTTAGCAATTGACTGGTTTATAAATGTACCGAAATTAAAGTATATGTTTCAGTTACAAGTGTAAGTGCGCAACATATTGTAAACAAAAGAGACGAATTTTACCTCTCATTACTAGGTTACATTTTGTATAGTATTTTGATAATTCGTGAGGTTTAATATTTAATGTGGCGCTCATTAATTTTATTTTTAAGTTTACGCTTAATTTAACTAACATCTTAAAAACTACACAGGTTCGCTTATTTAACTTAGTCCGCATCAACATAGTGGCTAGTACTTTTAATCAAATGCAAAGACAACGCAAAACTAATGAAATTACTCGGATTAAAATTGAAATAAATTAGTTTATTACAATTAGAATACATTACGAAATTTAGCTTTATTACAATTAGAATACATTACGAAATTAGAATTTAGATTAAACACTATTAAAAATTAAGAATAAGAGAACTATGAACAAACATTAAGAATTTCACTAATCTGAAGCGGAGGCGAGGTGATGGAGGCTGGCATTGTTCACCGGACAAGGAGGGTTTTTTCCCTAATTGGAAGTCAAGAGTCAAAAAGCTAGAGTTGTCGAAAATTACACTTTACACTTTAGATTTGATTCCGGAGACTGGGACTTTATCAAGTCCCTCCGCTCCGTATCTGGAATTTAAGGACAAGTTGCGCTGTTCTCATGGTTTAGGTGGAAGGAGGTGTGGCTTCGGAAGGCGGGAGCCAATGGCGGAGAAGCGGTGTCTAGAACGGCGAGCATTATTGGTCGGTGAGCTGCTGGTGTTAAGATACGACTGTCCGACTCGGATGAGAGAAAGAAAAAAGTTAAACTATTGAAATTAAGGAAGAAATAGAGTCAATTAGAGGGTAATGGAATTAAATTAATTAAAAAAATTAATCATCTAAAAGATATTCTAAAAGTAAAAAGGCTTGCTGCTTATGGTCTTTGGTTTCTTTAAGTTTTGGAATTACTTTGAGAAGCTTTGGATATTGTTTAAGTAAGTTAGCTATTATTTTGAACAAGTCAATTATGTTTTGGAAGTCGCTGGCATTAAAATCATTATTGCTGAGTTGAATATTCGGGGATTGCTTTGTCTTTCCGTATTTTTATTTCTGTTATTAGTTCGGGGGGGGGCTTATTGGTTTCGGAGTTACCAGCAACAATGCCGGCGAAGGATAATCCCTCTACAACATTTTTACTGGTAAAGTTTCTGTTATTCTTGCTATTGATATGGGCACCTTTCTTTGGTTTGGGGAAGCTAGGGCATTTAGTGTAACAGGCAGTGTGCCCGTACACATCACAGTTGATACAAAATGGATTTTCCTGCCTTTCTTTAATTGAACAATCTTTAGTTATATGCTCCTCGCCGCACTTAAGGCATCTTATTTTCATATGGCAATTGGCTGCGGTGTGGAAGAAGTTATTGCATCTGTAACATTGGACAGTACCCTTAATTGAGTACCCCTCTATTTTAACTTGAATGTGCCCAACATGAGTTAGGTCAAAAACAGTGGTGTTGACCTCGTTTCTGGGGAGGGTTACTAAAAAGAATGGTAATGGGAGCTTAGTTCTTTTGGATATTAGTTGGTTGCACGTGGTAACTATGTATCCTTCATCTTCGAGGTCAAGGATGATGTTTTTAGGGGTTGTATTGTGGGGTAATCCTTTAATAACAATTTTGATGGGCTTTTGGAGTTAATACAAAGAATTCGAATTTTTTATCCTGTTCTAAAGTATGAATGATGTCTCTTTATTCATCATCATTGTCTGAGTAAATTCTCAGACAATTTCTCGCGGTTTTAATATTTACATTAGGGTATTTAGATTTAATAAAACTAATTTGTTCTCTATAGTTGGTCTGGATTTTAAGATTAATGGGAAATGGGAGCTTCGGAGTAGGGGGTACAATTGGCTGAGAAGGTTCGATTTGCATTTCCTCAGTGCTGAGTTTATCAAAGTTATTCTTGGTTTCTAAGGGTTCAAGTTCTTTCGTTGGGGTGGTCGGCCCAGCGGGTTTTTTAGGAAAGACACAAAGCCTTCCGAATCAACTTTTTTAACTTTTCTTTTCTGAGATGGTTTTTTAGCTATTTCATTATTTTCAACATTAATTTTATTTTTTAGAGTAGTATGGGAGGGGCAGTCAGTATCCAAACATGGAGGAGTAATAGCAAGCTCACTTACCAGCATCTCCTTCTCTTTCAGGGTGGCATCCAATTCATTCTTCGTAATTTCCTGGAGGGAGGCATTCTCTGGGATTTTTGGTAGCAATAGGATTTTCTTATAACCTTCAATAACGGTATCCATCCTCTGGATGCTGGTGATCATCCAGGCTCTTTTTTGGCAGTCCGTAATCAGCTGCTCAGTCTTTGCAGGTCTAAATCGAAATCGTAGTCTCTGGAAAAACGGATCTGAACTGGTCGAAACATCTGATTTTACAGATTGAGAATCCATCTCTGATTCCGAACCATCCAACATCTTACTATCTCTAGAGGCAACCCCCTTAACCATAAAAGCCCTAATAAGGGCTGTAAGGACCTTACGTGCTCTCTCTGACTATAACACGAGTAATCGGGGAGCTCAGACTTGTGCGTCTGAACTGCTCAACTGCAAGCGTCGTTCCTGTCTCCGTTGTCGAAAATTGTCACGCGGCGCCTTTTTAAGGGAGGGAAAATCTCCCCATTTGTGCCTACACGCACTATTTGACCAAACAACCTCATTGGTCGGTCCCCAAGCGCAAAGTTACAAAAGTTACAATTTTAATTAAATTTATGCGTCCGTTCACCCTTGCGTTCCCGGTGACGCCACCCGGGTCTTCGAACTAAGGAATTTCAACAACATCCTGTAAACAAGGGAATATACAAATTACTGATTGTTTGGGGACCAACTCCACTGCCGGCCTCCCATCATATTGTTAGATCTAATCAGAGAGAGGACCATGCCAAGAATATCTCTCTCTAGGTGTCAAAACAGAAAATTTGCAGAAAAGAAAAAGAGAAAAAAAAAGAACTAAATTTCAAGAAGTCACACAAGTACATCTGTTTTCTTCGCTGCGAAGTAATTCTGGTGATAATTCGACATCAGATATTACAATTCAAGTTTCAACTTGAGAAGAAAGTTCCACACAGACTACACAGTTATGCAATGAAAATGTTGAAGCTTTTTCTGAAATTCGTTGGGGAGCCATATGTCTTTACAAATATGATTGAATTAGAAAATAACGATAAAACTGATAATGATATATATGTTCATGTGAATATGTTGTTATTTATTTGTTTGTGGCCAAGTATTCTAAACAACTAGTTAGTTTAGAATGTTTTATTTTAAAACCTACAGCAATGAATTTTGCTAAGAATGCTGAAAATAGAACATTTACTTCTATGTACTACTAAAACAAATGCCAAATAGTGAAACCTAGCTTCGCATCTGGTTAATTTACTCGTATTCAAAAACTCAAAACAGGGTATTTAGTTTTTGTTCTAACCATTTTCCAAATAAGAGGAAAAGAATATATTTAGGTGGATATAATAACTGTGGAGTAAGTAGTCATTTATGATTAAAATTTATCAGTGTTGTGCTTGTGACTTTAATTCGCTTATTGCTTAGAAAGAATTACTATTATGATTAAATTTATGTCCGACTATCGATAAAGCAAAATCAAGTTAATATAAGTTAGGAAACGAAACGGTTTAAACTACTATTTCAAAGAGAATTGTAGAAGTAATTCTATTTCTAACTTGTAATAATCTACTTATTTAGAGCAGCGATGCTCAAACTGCGGCCCACCGGGCCTTTTTAAGTGGCCATGTCATAGCCCATTGTTCTGAAAAATTCATTTATTTATGAAAATTTATTAGGAAATTCTTTGTTAAAAAGTCAAATATATCAATTTTTCCTTTTGGTGTCGATGTCGAATGGATGCGAATTGATATTATTTTCTGATTAGTGATAATAGACAACAATGGAGTAGCGACCATTTTATGAGTGGTACTAATTTTTAACTATCTTTCATATCTTGCAAGCGAAAAATATTCGAAGAAAATAGATTGTTTCAAGACGATGGGGAAGTTGGCTATTTTGTTGTGAAAAACAAGCATGGTTCGGTATTTGTTTGATTTGTCTCTCACGAAAGTGTATTTAAAAAATACTAATAAACAGGAATAGATCAGTGACACTTTTCCTCGAGGATCTCTCTTAAGAGATGATAAATAGGCTTTCTTGAAATTTGTTATATCATTGGTAATCATATGAAACCGTTTACTGATGCGGAAATTGTGAAAAAGTGATTCTTAAATGCTTCCAATTTAGAAAAATTCAGTGACAAAAATAAAAAATAATAATTAAAAAAAGCAAAATAGGAGTTTTAATATTTTGATCAATTTCCACATTTTAAATTTTCTATGTTATCTTGGTCTTAAAGCATTTTCTCCCCCCCCCGACCACCACCATTAATCTTCATGTTGCGGCCCGCGTGAAATAGCCATCATATGTATGCGGCCCGCGTGAAATAGTCATCATCTATATGCGTCCCGCGTGAAATAGCTAACATGTGTATGCGGCCCGGCAGAAAAATGTTGAGTACCCCTGATTTAGAGGAACCCATGAAATAAAAGGAACGCTTAATAACAAAAATTTCTTAAGTTTAATTAAATTATTAAGTTCGTTGCTCAAACTCCTCTCATTGGTGTGGTGCGGAATTTCTTAGAGTGGAGGGTTAATAAACTCTTTATCACCCAAAATTTAACACATGTTCAAACGAAGCATAAACACTAACACGTAAGTTGAATATTCCGGGATATTTTCCTGAAAACGAATTCGAATAAAAGCTTACATTTCAAAAATAGAAGTTACAGAAAACTCGGTAGAGGAATATTATTTTTAACACTTCGATTGAAGCTGTTGTTGTAAAAATAGAAGAAAGATTTAAAAGTATATCAAATGTATTATTTCTGATTTCAAATTAAATACTGATATAAAAACCAAAAGAAACATAATTTAGAAAAAAGCAATTTTTTCATGTTAAAGCTAAACTCTCTAAAAACTTTGAAAGGTTTTTTAACAAAGATGTAGAGATTAAAACCTAATACAGGAAAATAGTTTGTTATGGGATTTGATTTTGAATGAAAAGGATGTAAATTACGCTCAAGACATACTGTAATGCGAGCTAAATAATTAAAATGAGTTCAAAACTTTTCTTTACGTTGCCAGTTACTGTAGCAAGAGAGCTGAGCGTTCTTTCAGCGAAAAGGGGAATTACTACTAGCGGAAATATTCAGAATAAGGAAATCTGAAACGCGCAAAAGTCTAGGAAATCTTAAACGCGCACAAGTACAGCTACGCCACGTAAGAATGTTCACAATATCTTAAATAAAATCACTGACCTTATATTTTACATCGGCTGTACCTTCGTGATGATTACGCCTTTTTACTGGCTGGGAGAATGGGTGAAGAATCCACGCTCTGTAATAAGGATTTTCCAAATATTCAATCCGCTTCTCCTCGAGTACCTCCACACTTAACAGCTATTTACGATTGACAACAACTTCGTGCTGACCTCCCTATCTTTAATTCACTTGACTTCTCTCTTCCTAGTACTTCACTTTACTTAACTCTCTTAACTCGCGAAACCCGAACTTATATAATATATCTTATTTGCATAAATCACGCCCGGCTCTCGGCGAAGATTGGTTGAAATAAATAAATTATCTTTAGGAAAATAGAGGCGGTTAGTAAAAGACCGTATAAATCCGTCACACACTATATTAAGCAGCGGGAAAAAATTAACAAAATTTTAAATGTTCTGAAGTATTTAATGTTTTAGCAAAAAGAATATTAGGCATTGTGTGAGTAAACATGCAATAGAAATATATATTCGTTATTGTTTTTTTTTTTTACCTTACGAAAAAATTTAGGAGCCTCGAACGGTTTTTTGCACCTAGGACCCTTTTTGGAAAAGGCTGGCTCTGGTGGGATACTAATTTACTTATCATCCGTCAGATAGTTCGACAACTGGTAATTATCTTCTCTAGGGTATCATTTCATTTCACAGCTGGATCCCTTGTCATGCCATCTGTGACTCCCTTGCAGCTAATGTAAGGGGGACCTCAACGATATCACCCCTCTTTCATAGTACCCTTACACCTTCACCCACACATAGTAATCATTTCTACTGATTGTCTCCGTGCTTGTCAGAAAAGAAGAGAGTGTAACTAGTTATATTTTACTAGATCTCTCTCCAATACATTAGTTTGAAATCTGATAAATATATGCCAAGCTATCCTAGATCCAATGGGGTAAATTCATAACAGTCACGTGATAAATGCAATCACGTGTTCTCCATTAAATTCAAAACTAACAATAGACTTCTACTTGTTTTACTTGTAAAATTTAGATAAAATTTCCAGTTTGATAATTAGATAAAGATGTTCAAGTATTAAGATTCTCCAGGAAATTTACCAAAATTTTAAAAAAAATCTTACACTTTATTCGTGCATTTTTAAATCAGGTACATTTTCTTTATCTATGTGCGTTGTTATTATTGACAAATACGTACATTTTAAAAGAAAGTTTCGTTAAAAAGCAAAAATTGGCAACAACGAAGCGCCTGCACTGATTGGCTGAAAACACACCATCATATGACAATGACGTCACTTACAATTATGAACTGATTCGCTGGAAGCACGTGATTGCCGTTATCATGTGACTATGACGTCACATGAATTTAGTCCAATGGACTAAATAATTGGAATAATAATTGGAAGTAATAAAACAAGAATATCTTGTCATGTACATGAATCAATGTCAAACTGGATAACAGCTTGCGTGAAGGCCACAGAGGGAATAATGCCTTTTTTACTGGCTAGCCATATGAAGCTGTATTCTATGAATAATATAGTCTGAAATTTTAAGAGCTTCTTTTTCCATACATCATGTATAGTGTAAATCGTTTAAGACTGAAATACTTTTTCGTGTTAAAAGATGTTATATAAAAAAAAACCATATATGCAGCAAAATTTAGTTTATTAGAGTACATTTTATTTACATAGATGTGTATCTGTATATATTTAATAAAAATCGATGAAACAAAAACATTCACAAAAACTTAAAATGAAATTTAATACAAAATTTTCGAGTTTTTGGAAAAGCAAAACGTTTATTGAGTATTTGGAAAATAATCTAATACTTTTTCTTTGCAATGTCATTTTCAGCATCAAATTATCAACAAATTGTTCGATGTTGTTGATTTTTCATTCATTTCACCATTGGAATGTGCGTCTAAATAACTGCGCATACTTTTCACGGCGTTCCTCATTTCGGCTGACGTGGGAACAGGAGCTACATTATTCATTTAATTTTCTTCGTCGAAATCTGCATCGATGATATTTTTTAAACTTTGGACGAACTCCAAAATGCTTTTGTCTGCAATATTTGGGACTGTACGCACAGTATTATAATCTTTTGCAACAAATACTTTCAATGATACAGTACATAGGACAGTCAAATAAAACAGAAATTTTCTAAAACATTTCATTTAGTGTCGCGTTTTCCGTATTTTATTCATTCACAAAAGGGAAATCTTTTCATGTTAAGCGATTTTCGTTTCGCGTTAAGAGAAAAAAGTGTGTGGAAATGCGTAGCAGTTTGTCGAGGCCGTTGTATTATTTCGTTTTAACCTATTTTTCGTCTTAAGTATTCCACTGTATATGTAAATACATCATGGAACACATTTTCTGATTTTTGAATTATCTCTTTTCGTAATAGTGGGTTTTTTATTTAATTTTTTTTTATTTGAAAGAATTATCTACCTTTTTTTTTTTGTTGTTGTCTTAAATTTATTTCAATTTTTTTTACCGTATTAATTTATTCACTGTAATTGTAAAATTCATGCTGACAAGCGTATATATACAGCTCAGCTATATTTAAAATTTCTTAATTCCACATATTCTTAATACCACTACCTTTCTTCTATCTTTGTTCCTTTTTTTTATTTTTAGTGACTGATCTCGGAAAAAACAGTAAAAAATAAATAAATAAAAAAGTAGTTCTTATAAGATCACACTCAAATAGATCATAAACAAGATTATAATTTAAATGTTTTTAATAAAAAAGAATGCAAAAATAAATATCCACCCACCCCTTTTTTTCTTTTATAAAATCCATTAATTCAATTAATAGAATGACCCAAGCAGTCTAGGTGAAAATTTTTACTGCTATACAATTTGCAACATAAAAGGATATAAAGTGACATTGAACGCAAAAATATATTTACAATGAAACAATTGTGCATTGTCTTAGAAAGTGATGAGATATGAATTGATAAATGTAAAAATACGTCGCAAAAGGAACTAGTTTAATGTTTTATTTATTAAAAAAACCGTTTTAATGAGTTATTTTTACTTTTCTCTCACTTATTTTCAATTATATTCATGCTCCCCCACCCATGTTAATATCTTGATAAGCCTCCGAAGCATTTCGATATTCTGGATTCCTCTCTTATTAATGATTTGTAGCAAAATATTCAATAGAATACATTTACTTATTTACTAGCGATTTCTTAATCATTTCGGGATCTCTTTGCCTCAATTTATTCAGTCTTATGGATAATATAATTCTGCACACACACGTAGAGAAGTTTTTTTTAAAATTTAATGTAATACACTCATGACAAAAAAAATATTCTCTTTCTAATTAAAGTAAAATAATAAAAGTTATGTATTTCTTCTTTTAAAAAAATTGATTGAAGACATTTAGAATATAACTAGAAAATATAATGATTCATACATCGTATTCAAATGAAATACATCAATTTTTAATACATGATTTTAACACATATCATATATATTAATAAAAGATAGGTATTTTGACAAAAGAATATCGACTCATATCAGAAGTTTTATTTCTTCCTCTCTGTTACAGACAGATAATGCAACCTGATTATTACAAAGAATAAATACAAACGATAATACAGGAATTTGTTGTGTTAATAAAATAGTTTTCATTCAAGGATATCGATAAGACGTTTTTCGGAGAAACAATACCACATTACAAGTATAATTTTAGATATGCCCCATTTGTGTTCTTTGGGGTATTATTAACTCAAAATAAATAAATTAAAATTTGATCAATTTTCCAGCATTAAATTTTTAAAAACTCATTCTAGAACACCAATATTTTTTTCTCTAAAAATCTCGAATTTAAATTAATGCAGTAGTCAGCATAAAAAATCGTTTGCATTGTAAAACTCGCTAATAATGATTCAAAACTCAAAATCGGAAGCATGAATAAACTTTTATTTTAAAAAATATAGATGCCAGAATATTGAGAGAAAAAAATGGCAAAATTTAAAGGTATCTAAAAAGAGATTTATTTAAAAAATACAGAAAAAAGAAGATATTTTTAAAATAAAATATAAATAATTTTAAAAAATTCTTGCTAACTTTTTACTATCACAGATTGTGAATAGTTTTCTTTACATCAGTACGACATTTAAATAGGCAATAAAAAGCAAAAACGAAATGACTAATCCAAACACCATCTGATTTTTTTCTTTATCCTTAGAAAACCAGTAAAATTCAATACGGAAAATCAATAATTATTCCATAATATCGAAATAGCATCAATATAAGGAAAGTTATTGACAGAAGCTTTATTTTATAACTATACCAGAATGAAGTCCCAGCTGTTTGTAAGTAGATCTCAGATTTTGATGTCATCTTTTGTCTTGTCATTCATTCTTTTCATGTGTAACTAATGCATTTCAAGCATTTTACTAACTTTTATTTAAATTTCGAGTAAAGTTTTCTAAAATTAAGTTCGGATTCATATTAGATAATTTTTTATCATCTTACAAATATTCATTGTTGGTATGTGTTTCCGATTTAAAGATTTTTTTTTCGGAAAGTTATTTTGTCTTAACTTTTTGAATTCTTAAGATTATTATTTATTCGAGTGTTTTATCAATTTTTAGAGCACTTAAATTTGCTGTTCTAAAATTATATAAATTGCCTCATTTTTTTTTTGAAATTATAGTTTCTCCCCCTTGATTTAAAATAAATTTATTTTCTCAATAAATTATCTTGGAAAAAAGTTATATACTTTTCGTCAAAAAACTAATTTCACTAGATGTTATTCAATGTTTCTTAGAAATTTTGCTAAATTTTTCTCATTTAACTCATTATTGCAGTTTTCTATGCAATATTCTAAGCTCATGTATTCTAAACTCTAAATGTTCTCCATTAAAAAAAAAGCAGTTTTTAAGTCTAAAATACTGAATCTAAAAATCATTAGAATTCAGTTTAATTGAAAAAGGTTTACTAATTTTAAAAAATACATATTCCAACGAAGAGAGCATTTTTTCAACAAAACAAGGAATAAAAAAATCATTAGCATGCTACGAGGAAATTGTGTGGGATAATTAAAAAAAAAAAATCTTCCAGTCTGCAGACTACTTTGTTACATTTTATGAAACTTTCTACATAAAAATAAGTTTGGTTTGCGATTTTGTATTTGTGTGTTATTGAAGATTTTACTAAACATTTTCTTTTTTTTTCTAAATTATTATTTTCTTTTGCTTCCGGCTCCAACTAAAAATAATAGTTACATGTATTTATATTCGAAATTATTCCTCGACTTAAGGCGATATGGTACCCTAAAAATCTTTAAACTGTCAAAAAAAATTTTATTGGCTTATTTGATACCTCGAATCTTCATAAACATGCCTGCAAAATTTCAAAGCTTTACCTGCATTTTTTTATCAAGTTATAGAACAATATTTGATGCTGGACAATAACTACCAAACCCACATTTCAGATTATCTGCTAGAAAAGAGCCTGATAAAAAATGAATTAGTTACTTTTCTACCACGCGTAAATGAGACTGACATTATGTATACAGTAACAAATCATTTCAAGAAAGAAAAATTCTAGTTTGTGAATCGCGCGCGCGTTTATTGAAGAGCAAATGGATTTGGTCAAGATTTAAAAGTTGTCCGTGCTTTTTATGATATTATTATGAATGAAATTAAAACTTCAAGACGGATTCTCCCAAAGCACAAATATTAAATCTCATTTTGATAACTCAGATAATTAAAAATCTAATTCGCAAAGAATAGGAAAAACCTCCCATTTTTACATATTTGTTTTTGGTGATATATATGTATCCCCTGTGTGTGAAATTTAACACTTTTATTATTAAAATATTTTAAGACATTTATTTAAACAAATGCACATACGCAGTTCTTAGATTTTGATGTATTTTACTTATAAATGGTTAGTTGATTTAGCTTTCATTCGTGCACATTATTTAACATGCGAAGGCTTTTAAAATCATGGAAATAAAAAATAAACATCTTTTGTACATGTTGCGCATTAGCTCTGAGCATGGAATTAACTCTGAAGTGTGTGTATTTATTTTTTCATAATTATTAAGATAAAGTTTTATGAAATATTGATCTTTCATTCGTTTTCTTCTATATATTCATTATGTCAATGTACTCTTTAATTGTTCTACATTTGTGACATTTTTTATGGTACGCAGTTTTAAATAAGCTAATTAACATTTCATAAAAGTTTCAGGCCATTCGATGAATATTATATGATGCTATTCATGGATTGAAAACTTCAAACTCATTTTTCTCCATGTTGAATTTTTGTACATATACTCTTATTCACAAAACCCTAAGGCTTTTTTGATAATTGAAGTATGAGTTTGAAATTTTTTATACATGTTCTGAAATGTACGTTTTGTAAAACTGTGCAGAGAATTAGCTCTAACATTTTTTGTACTTTTTCTAAAAAATTTCTAAATCAAAATTAATGTTTTTTTGAGAATTTTTGGAAGTTTTTAACTATAAGAAAATTAATAAAAAATTAAATTAAAGAGCAGCAACAGAAAAAAAAAACCATGCACAGTTTTATGTAGTATAGAATAAAGTACTTGGAAAAAAAATTTTGAAAAAAAAGAAACATATTTAAAAAAGCCTTAAAAATTTTTTAAAATGTTAAAAAAAAGTTCAAAAAATTTACATTTTACAAAAATTTTACAACACATTTAAAATTTTTTGCATTGAAATATTTTTTAAATATTAACCTTTATAAAATACAATTAAAACCAAATATCAGATATTAAAAATTAAAAAAATTGTGAATATAGTAACATATTACTTTAAGCAAATTCGACTTATGATGTTATGATTCAGTCCCACCTATCACGTAAGTTCGGGAGGCTACTGTATATCATTTTTTTTAAAAGTGGTTCGAGGTATTACTTTACATATTATGTATAGAAAAGCTCGTGATCATTTCAACAGTATTGTTTATTAAATATTCAGATCTGTCTGTCAAGATTTTACCAAACTCGTTTCGTTGGCATAACTGTATTTTGGAGTTTGTGTTATATTTACGATGTTTAACATGGCTAGTTCAGCAAAAGAACAAGAAGTGCAAGATAATAAGTGTAGCAGAGTGTTTCAAACTTGGTGAAATATGGCATTATTAGTAAAGGCGACAGAGAGGTGTTTGTCTTATGTTCCGGAACAGGTATGCAGAACATCGTCTGTAAAATGGCATGTTTTGAAACAAATCACACAAATCCTCTTGTCCAAAAAGTTTACCACAGCAAAAATAATTAATTGCTTAGAAACCATTTGGCAGATGACTCCAACTCAGCATGCATTCTACTAAAAGTAACATCTTATAATCCTAATATAAGTTATTTGCTATCCAATCTGCAACACACACAACAGAAGTTACACTAATTTTACTTTAATTTAAATTACACGTTTCGTAACAGATGTCTTCGTTTCTTACACGAATTTACGTAACAAAAGTCACGTCAATTTTACTTTAATTTTATTTACAACTACACAGTGCAAAAGGTACCGGGTGGGCAAAAAGTCCATATAAACTTTAAAAGTGTATAAAATCTGGAAAATTAAACAAAATAAAAAACGGTTTGCAGGTTTAGCATCGATAAGTTACGGGATTTTTTAAAGATAAGGAAAAAAAACCTGCCGACAGATGGCGCTCGCATAAACAACTGAGTTGGAAATATGCTAAAGAGATAGGCGATTACGAATACTGATGCTCTTGATCCAGATCTAATTCCCTGTTGCATGTCAACTAAGTAAACAAGGATGCTGAGCGAGAAAGACAAAGCTTTGTTGGTGAAGCTGTTTTTCATGAACAAGGAATCAGCGACTGTTGCACTGCGTAAATTCTGACTTCAGAAAAATGTGAAGACTGGAAAAGGGCCTTCAACAGTGGTACGCCTCATTAAGCTTGTTCAGCGATTTGAGGAAACTGGATCATTCGAGGATCGTGTAAGATCCGGACGGCCAAGTCTACGAATCACTAGCAAACTTTGCAAGTTTACATGGCTTCCTCGATCTCCAGATCTGACTCCGGTAGATTTTTGGCTGTGGGGATATTAAAATTCTCGTGTGTATTAATCCCGTTCATCTAATCTGTCGGATTGAAAGATGCGATCCACCGAGAGCTGTCGTGTATACAGGCAAACATTCTATATACAATCTGTCGTTGCTGGATTCGTGACACGCTTGGAATGTGTCATCCCTTGGGGCTGTGGATATGTGAAACACATGCTGCCATAATAAATGATTTGATAACGTTACTTCTATTGTTTGAGTCTTTTCTTTCACTTATGTACTAAACGCCACCTATCGGGTGTTTTTTTGATTTTTTCTTTCTTTCTTTTTCTTAACTTAAAAAAATCCCGTGACTTATCAATGCTAAACCTGAAAACGATTTTTTATTTTGATAAATTTTCTAGGTTTTATAAGTTTTTACGGACTTTTTGCCCACCCTGTATTTTTTCATAGAAAATAAATGGTTTTGAGTTGTTAGTATTTAGTTTTATTACTTTCCAATCACAAGTCAAAATTATTTGGAAGCACATCTATACCTCATTAAGCACTTCTTGAGATAAAAATGGCACGTTGCTCCATAAAGGTCCGCCACCCCTGCCGTAGGAGAATGGAAAGAAAGTGGGCGATAAAGAGGACAAAGGGAAACCTTAATTATACAACACAACGGCACGAAATGAAGTGTAGGATGAAATCAGACATCACATCTTCGCATAAGGTATTATTTTTTATTCCTGTCTGTGAAGTCATTATTGAAATGATGATGTTTGCAATCCATCATTAGCATGAATAAAGAGTACATCAAGTTTGAAATATTAATCGTCGTCCAACATCAAGATGTTCATTATCTATTTGAACGAATACTATTTCCTTAAGGTTACTAATTTTTCTCTTTTCCCTTTTCTTTCATAATTAGAATGATTGTTTAACTGCTTTAAAACAGTGGCGCACACAGGTGTGGGGGTTTGGGTTTTCTCTCCTCCCCATATTTTTAATTTTTAATATAGAGATTATCACTTTCGTCTCCATCCTCCTCCCATTAAGAGAGGTTTACCGCTGTTTAAAAATGTCTTATTTTGGACAAAAATTCTGATGTAAAATATTTTCTTAAAATTAATATACAAAATGAATGCTAAGTAATTACCATTATATAAATATATTTTACGTATACAAAGGTTATTCCAAATTTTAATGTTAAAATGTTTTTTAAGGTATCCGACTACCCTAAAATTGTGAATTTTGCCAAAAACTGACAATTTTTTTTTATTATTTTATTTTGTAGGTCATCTTATTAGCTTTATAAAAATACCAAGTTTATTATTTTCCGTTCAGTAGAACAAAAATGAGTTTTTTTGAAAATGCTCAAACGGGGACAGTGAGATTGCTCAAAAAGTTTTGAAAATAATTAACTGAAATTTTGTGCATGTTCTGTACAATAGAAGTTTTTTAACTTTCAGATTTATCAATCACTGTTTTTTTTTACAAAATTTACAGTCCCTTATGTTAATATAACCACTGTTTTTTTAAGCAACTTCATATAATAACTAGGATAAAAAATGCTCTAGTTTTTCTAAAAATTAAAATATCTCTTATCCTAAAGGTCATCTCAAAAATTAATAACATGGCAACACATCAGAATTAAAAAATTGAAAATTGGTTCGTAAACTTTTGGTACAGAATAGGCCACGTTTATGTTATTTTTAGCGCGTTTTTCACGTAGTGTAAAAAAAGCGCTATTAGGACGCAAATTTCGTCTTCGTTCCATATTTTGTCGTACCTTTTTCTCAGCCAATAATTAACCGATTGACCTCGGGTTTTCGGCATTGGGTCGCATTTGTGCCCTAGATGAGCCGAATAATATTTAAATTTAATAATTTTAAATTTAAAAAAATTTTAATTTTTAAATTTTTTTTTTTTAAGTATAGTACTACTTTCTGTTAGTAAAACGTTCATTATTTGCATTATTGTAAAATACAACATGTGAAAAACGCGCTAAAATTACTTGGCCATGCCAATGATTCATATCTTGTTTGTAAATTTTTACAAAAAATAACATAAGTAAGTAATAATAATTTTAGTAATAATAATTTCTTTTTCTCTTCTTAATTTTAAATTATTTTTCTTAAAATGTACTAAATAAATCTAAAAAACCACAACAACAAAAAAATCTCCGCATATCCATTTTTTTTTTTTTTTTTTTTTTTGATAAATTTTGTAGAGTTCTATCTAAAGACAGTCAAAAATTTTACTTTCTGAAATACTACTTATAATTTAGTAACTATTTGGACACAATTCACCAGATCTATTATATTTTCATTCTTAAAGAAGGACATTTCAAACAGAATTTGTTTCAATATTTCGAGTAAATAGAAGTGAGAAAATATTTCAGATTTTGCTATCGATTACCATTTTACATATTTTATCAAACCCTGTTTCAAATAAATTCCATGTATTCAAAAGAAGCAATTTACTTATAAATTAATAAAACCGTAATTAATTACTTAATAAATTAGTTTTAAAAATTTAATCCATAAAATATGTTTAGCCCACTACCTGTATATATATATAAAATAATAATAATAATAATAATATATGTCGTGTTTTTCGAGTGAACATCAAGACATTTTATTTTGAACTGTCTTTATTCCATGAAAAATCACTTTTGGATCTGATTGCTAAGAGAGAGAGAGAGAGAGAGACGGACACGTGTCAAATATCAGAGTCCGTGGTTACTCAAAAGCCAGATGTCTTTTCAAGTACATTTCTTATTGAAGAGGTATATTTGAAATACAAGGTAAAAAAAATTAATGATCGAAGCGGCAAAGTTCTGTTTAGGGCCATGTGTTCTTCATTCCCCCACTGGATAATAAATTTAATACTTGAAGATGTAACAGGAAAATAAAAGTTAGAAGTGGTCTAGGGATTTAATTTTAGATCTAATTTAATTATCCTTATATATATATATATATATATAGTTTACTTTTATTTATTCATTAATATTTTAATCATACTTTTTTTTATGTGTTCACTATTTAACTGTAGTACCTTTAAAAAAATTAAAAAGTAACATAATGATACAAAACACTACAATTTTAATGCTCTTTTCTTTATCTTTTTCTATTCGAACAGCTCACTCTCTCCCTATATATATATTATATTTTTAATAAAATACTTTTAATTCATCCAATCAAGTTCAAATAAATATTTTAAACTTGTAGTGGATAACACTTGATGTTAATACAGTTTTTTTCAAATATTAACTCATTAATTATACTAATTACCGGTTTTCGACGCCAAGTTAGATTCGTCTGCATTGTTGTTACAATGTAATTGCTAAAACAATGACAAAAGCCGTAATCGAAAACCGGTTTTTCAGCCAAACTGGCCAATCCGGGTGTGCATTGTTTGAAAATGTCTTCGTGAATGTTCAGTCACGCATAAAATCAAAATTCGATGAAAGTTAATGTACAAATTAAAAACAAGAGCATTCATTTGTTGCCAAACTTTTAAAATGTTTTGTACTGATTCTTGAAAATGATTGATGGATTATTTATTATTGTCGAAATTAAAAACTGCCCGAGGGCTGTCGGAGAAGAGTCTCGTAATTTTGAGCCATTCTCCACACCACACCAAAGTGAGATTCTTAGACTTAGACAGATTTTCCGTGTATCATTGGGTCGATAAATGAGTATCAAGCTTGCTCGGGAACTAAACAATGGGGGTTTCGCATCAGTCTGACCACCTGACCAGAACATTTGCTCATGCACCTCAGTGTCCAAGGTCACGAAGATGGTCACAGTAGGCTCTGTCCCTCATGGGTTATTGCGCCACAGAGTTAATTTAGTAAAATTTGATTTGTTTTTATTATACATTGCATTGTTTTGAGCAATACGAAGACTAATTGCGGTGGACTTCATAATTTTGAGTCATGGTCAAGTGATGAAGACAGTACTCTCTCTCCAAACTTCCTCCCCACGCCAATGGGAGGACTTTGAGCCTCGACTGATTTAACATGCACCAGCCTCTCTATGTGGTGGGTTCTTAGGGCCATTACTAATTTTTATCAAAGATAGTTATGTGGAATAATGGAATTTGTGTACATAACGAATTAGATCAGAATTTCATAAACGAAATTTAGTGAATAAAATGTAAGTATTGATATCACCCTCGTTTTTTGAATGCGATTCTTAACTTCGAAGTAAGTTGCTAATAACTCTAGTAATTGTAGAGTGGTATTAATTTCAAAGGAAGAACTGATCCCTGAACTAATATTGGTATAGAAATAGTAAAAGGCCAAACTGTCAATAAAACTGGTCCTCATGGAATCCGTTTCTTTCGTCTTACCCATATTATCCAGTCTTAAGTAAAATGCAGCACATTCACGATTTTTTTTTCTTTTTTTTCTTTAACACCCAACAAAATGTCTTGGAATTCTTCATTTTTTATTCACACAAAGCTCTTCAAAAAAATTGGAAGTGAAACAATATATATATATATATAAATTGCTCATTCAGGTTCTAGATTCAACTTTTGCTGTAAGTTCAAACTGTGGTGTAATACATTCACCTTCGAATTTAAACATCGGTTTTTTTATATATTATTGGCTTAAACATTATTTTTCAATTCATAAAATTCTTGTTCTCTGCCAAGATTCTCTTAAATAATGCTACGTAATTTGCGTTGTTGCTCTTTTTGCACCAGCTTTTTATTTTCCCAATGAAATATCTAAATATATTTTGTATATTTGTTATGGTTTCTTTCGTAATTTGTTAAATATACATTTTAAAAAATTTATAACTGCTGTGGTGAAAGATATTAAAATCTTGCCTTGACTTGAATCCTCTCTTCAAGAACTGTTCATACTGACTTTCTTGTGGCCGCGGTAACTTAGTGGTTATTGTCATGAACTCATCATGAGTTCGATTCTGATCCTAGACCCTCCATCTATAGGGGCTGATGCACGTTAAATCTGTTGAGGATGCTAGTTCTCCCGTTGGCGTGGTGTGGAGAACTTGGTTTGGAGAAGGAGTGTCTGAGTTCAGGTGTCATCCTCTTCATTTGATCGTTCAAAATTACAAGATCTGTCGCAATTAAAACCTCGCATTGCCTTCCAGTGCAAAGAAAAGAACACTCGCTAAATTTTGTATGATCGTAGAATTTTCAAATACAATTTTTATTTTCTTCCCGAATGGAAAATTCTGCTATCAAATTTCTTTTTAAAATTTATCTTTGTTTCTGATATTTTTTTTAGTATTTTTTAATCTTGAATTTATTGCATTACATCTAGTAATTGAGAGATATACGTTCATTAAAAAAAAATTCTAATAAAAAAAATGTGGTAATTAAGTATGCAGATTTGGATTTTAAATTAGATGCTTACAATAAATTGCAAATATGTAGGCTGCGCGCTTTTATAAAAATAAACCATATATAAAAATTCAGCTATTGATGTGTTTTGTTTGTTTGGTTATTTAAAGGGAGTAATTTAGTTTTAGCCAGTGCCGATTAAAGCTCATTTCGGTCTCTGGGTGCAGAATATCTACAGGTCCCCTAGGTACTGGCGAATCAAAATTTATAACAAAAATAAAATTGGTTAAGTCAAGTTTATCCAGATCCCTAGGCACTCGCTCCAAACATACAATAGATAAACCGGCACTGGGTATGCCATATCCATCCAATCACATAAGAAGCTCCGATTTCCTGCTTATTGCCTTGCTTTTAGATGCTTTATCCAGAAAAATATTACTATTTTATAAGAAATTATGAAAATTGATTTAAAAGAAGTTTTACAATGCATGTCTATCGAAGGGATTTGGTTCAATCACCGATGTTCCTTGCCCATCAGCCCGGCATTTGGTTTCATTAATTCTTGTAATTTGACAGCAAATTTTAATTTGTGTTACTCCTTTTTAAATTATTACCCATTAACATTAAACTTAGAATGTAAGGGTCTGTTTCAGGGGAACTTCACAAACTTTATTCATAACCATCGGTTTGGATTAATTAGGATAAACCTAACTATCAGACCAGTGTTCCAATAGGGACTTGCAATTTTTTGATAGATTCTTTGGGAAATAAATCTCTTCTTGTGGCGCTCGTTAACTTGTTAATAGTAATAGTAGTAGTAGCAGTTCGACTAAAAAATCATGTGATTCACATTTTTAATAATGGTTTAATCCAATTCTATTTCTGAAAATTTTAAAACTGTATCATACCGTAAAAAGCATTATTTTAATTTTTTAATTTTCAACTGAAGTTCATTAAAATGAATTTTTTTTTCCAAATGGAAATCATTGAAACCTATGCGAATTTCGCTGTTTAAATTTGACAGCATTGATTGCAAATTGGCAACATTCACTCACCAACCGCCCCCAGTTGTATCTCGGGTTTTTAATTTTCTGTGAAAGTTTAGTGTAAATTAAAATTTTGTCAATTGTGTTGTCCTGCTTGGAGTTTTTCCAAACATGATGGATGGTACAACTGAGGGTCCACCCCAAGATGCCACACGTAGACTACAGCCTAAAAAACAGACTTTAGATGATGCTTATGCTGCACCTGCTAATTTCCTTGAAATTGACGTACTCAATCCAATTACTCACGGCGTAGCTAGAAAACGGTATACTGATTATGAAGTACGCCTCAGGGTAAGATATATTTACATCATGATGTATGTGAAAATCTTTCCTTTGATGCTTATGCCCTGTTTAAAAAAAATAGTTGTTTTTCTTGGTCTATCAATGAAGTACAGTGACCTTTCAGTTGAAGATTTGTTATTTAAATAGTTGTTTTATCATTTTACATAAGTTCCCGATTATTTCTATGTCACTTATGTCATTCTTTTTATAGAGCTACACATTATAAGTGTTGTTTGTATTTTTGTATACAACACTCGCTCATAATCACTACTGTAATATACTGTGAAATTTAATTCTATTTCATTCACATGCTTATTGTAAAATCGGATTTTGCTGTTTTTAAGAGGCTTGCTTTGAAATTTTCTATTTCGGTTGATTTTAAGGTCTCTCTATATTGAATTGCAAAATTTAAAGCAGATGACTTAGTATATGGATTCTCAGAAAACACACTTGTGAACTGTACCACATTTAAAGTTTTATAATTTTTTTTTACAATGGGATTGTCAATGAAAATGAAGGAATGCTATATGTTACAATCAATCGTGTAATTTTTCATAAGTTTCAATTCTGTATCAGACTTGATGTTTTATTTCGGTTGCAATCTATTTTTCTCATGGTTCAACTAAGTAACTTTTGTTAGTGGAATAAGTATTCTTAAAAAAATCAATGTGAAAGTAAAAAATGTAAATCGTAGATTGTCAAAACTTCGGTGAATTTATATTTTGTTCCGAGTACGAGTACTTTTCTGTTTCAGGAGGTCGTAAGAATGCAACAAAAGAGAAATTGCCAAATGCCAGTAATAAGTTATTACCCTACTTACTCAGATCTAAGCTGCACTTTTTTCCCCATTGTTAATGCAATCGAAAATCGGATCAAAGGGGTAAAAAATTGTTGGATGGGCCAGTTAAAGCAATGAAAGGTTCATGCATATATTTTAAAGTTTATAATACCGGTAAAATACCTAATTATTCACTTCATATCAGTTCTTATTGTTAATTTATTTTAATTTTGTGAAATTGGATATCGATAAACAATTCTACACTCTTTTTCATTTTTCACTAAAACATTGAGAATTGGGGGTGCAGCTTACAATTGATTGTGGCTTAGATTCTCGTAATATGATAATTGTAACAAACCTACAACACAATTCACAACTTGGAGTACTTATGCCACGTGTACTGAAAAAATTTCAAAGTGTGCGTAGGCAACCCTACTCTTTATTTATGTAAAACATGTTGGTTATTACCTTATTTTGTGCTTGGAGTCTAATTTGGAAGGGGAAAAAAAATTCAAACAGTTGTCAACCACCTCCCTGAAATGGGAAAAGTATTGTCTATGTAATCTTTATTTCTGATTGAGATTCAGTATATTTAAGTTAAAATGAATGGGTTTCCCTTGACTTTTGGAATTATAGTTTTGAATAGTATAGGATTTTTAAAATAAAAGAAATTTTAACATTAAACATTAATTACATTATATTTAAATGGTAAATATTTTTATGGCATTCTGATTCTTTCAAAGGAAAGGGAAATTTTTTTTATGAGCTTCAAAAAGGATATAAAACAAATAATTTACATTGTTGCTCTTGTGTATCCTTTGTCATATGAACTCTGAAAGGCTCAACACTTTTATCGCAATTATGCCGATTGACCGAAGGAATCAATCTCGGAAGGCAATTAAATCTGGGTTATGTGTTTGTATGACACATAACCCAGATAACCTAATATTTGCTTTCTTCACACTAATTTCTTTCTTGTGGATCATTTCATCTGATTTACGTTCATTTTTTTCTCAATTTGTTCTTGAAGGTATTGACTAGTGGGACACTTCCCAAACAAATACATGTCATTTTTAAAAATAGCACATTTCATATTTTTAATCGGACCATTAGCCATGCATCCCATTATCATGTATTTTTCTCTTTTATTTCAAATTATCTCAATATTTTTTCGGGGAACTAATTTGATGTTGGAGTGCTACAAACCAAGTGTTTGATGAGATTCCGTTATCGCGCCAAGCAACACTTGTTGTCGAGTTATATGGAATTCCAAGATTGGGGGCCTAGCTGTAACAAATTGTCAGGAAAACTATTTTAAAGAACTGTTCTGAAATATGCTGCAAATAAAGAATATAGGAATAGATTGAAAATAATGAATATCAATCAATAATTAATATCAATATATTATATAATAATCATGTAATATAATTACTGATAACTTGCAATATTCCAAAAACTTCAAGTTCCTTTAATGAATATCATTGAACAAAGAATGCATTATTTAAAAGTAAAATAAAGGGATAATATGTAATTTGCAGCAATAGTTAAAAGCACTGCCCTCATATTCATTAAAAAAATATATCCTTGTACTCACCAATGATATTGGAAATATCCGAAAATAGCTCATAATACAACAAAAGACTGAAGCAGTAGCTCAAAGAATGCTTGCAATTAAAATGGTTACATTTTTGAAGAAATTGATTCAAAATAGTCTGAAATTAATTGGGTTACTCTGTGGGGAAAATAATAAAAATTTACTATAATATATAAATCCTTCTCATGACAATCACAGTACCATACAATAAAATATCAAGGTAACCATATTATAATTTTATTGTCCATCTTGGTGAACATAAACACACTTTAGTGCGTAGCACTCTGATATCAAATTAGCGCATTTTCCAGAATAGTCAATGAAAAGGATGATTTTATTCTGATGAATTTAATTTGCACTTTTCAATTAACGAACTATTCAGTTTACAAAATGAATTGAAACTCAAGCTTAAACTTTTCATCAAGGAATACAATTTTTCTTTTCTGAAAAAATTACCTTTAATAAAATCTGTTTAAAAATGTGAATAGCAATCAAGAAAAGAAAGCCTTGAACTTCCCCAACCTGATCCTATTGTTTCGTCATCAAAGTACTAAATGAATCATCAGTACTACATTGAGTGTTTATATTGTAGATTGGTTTTGAATCAATAATTTTTAATTCCTTTTATGCCTTCACAATAAAATAGTTCACCATAAAATGAATATAAAGGGATTTCCATGGAGTCCTACAATATCTTGAGAAATACACCCCAGTAAACAAAATAGAATAAATTTAATGTTCTTTTGATGGCCCGGGGGTTAAGGACCATGGGTGTATAGACTACATTCATTGGAGGGGTTAGAATTTTTTTAAAAAACTTAGATTAAAGTGCCGAAAGGTAATTTTTATGCTAAAAATTAAAAATCTGTTCTATGAAAAAAAAGGGTTTGAACATCTAAACCTCACCTTTGTGAATACCACTAAATACTGCTGTTTTAATGAGGAAAAGGGCATTAAAATGTCTTATGGATTAGGATTTGGCTGAAAAAAGTGTAAAAATGCTGTAGATTGTTGTATAAATTGAAAAATGGTCTAATACTTAATATATTAAATAAACATTAATTTATTAAATTCATATAAAGCAGTTTAAATCCCAAATAAACTAAGGAATTATGAAGAGGTCAGTAGTGTGTGTATGTCATATTAACTGATAAGTATATGTCTGGAGATACTAGTCCAGCTTTTTTTCTGAAGTCTAATGTGAAATGAGACTTGTATGTTGAATCACTAAGGCTAGAAAAAGTTCTCTCGGCCATAATTTTATGCATGAAAGGTTTTATTTTAAATATAAGATTTCTGTGCTTCTAATAAATTAAATACAATTGAGTAAAATGGAACAGATCTTTGAAGTATTGGTAAAGTTTTTTTATAGGTTTATCATTTTTTAAAAAAGTTTTAAATGTTTTGCATATAATCTTGGTTTAATGTAAATTGTAAAACCAAGTATATTATTAGAAAGAGATATAGTTTTACATAGATAACCTTTTTATGGTCATGAACTTGAATGCTACTATAAAAATCTGATTACAGTATTTTAATTTTTTAATTAAATTGAATGATTGTGCATGTTGAAGAAAATTTAAAATATGTGTTGTATAAAATTTTTACTACATATGTTAAAAATTCATATTGTATCTAAAAGTATTGATGAAAATATTCATACACACATTTAAGTAATTTAGATCAATATTCTATGAATGTTTAATTTTATTATTCTAAATTTAACCATCAAGGTTTTCATATTTTAATTAAAACTTTTCATTTTGTTGAATCATTAGATGTATTGTTCCTTTTGTATAATAGTTTTATATAACACAAATTGCTCATTCTTTAATAAATTCAGTTTTACATGGTGTGATGTGAAAGTTAGAATAAGGTAGTGACTTGCAATCATCCTAGTTGCTTAATAATGGTTTTGAATTATTTGTTTCTGTTTGAATTGCTATTTTGTATTAATTGAAAATCACATTTTTTTTTGGAAATTTTCATTAATCTTTTTGCAATTTTGTCTAGTTATCAGAAATAAAAGAATAAATGCATCATTTTAGCATTGTATGTATTTATTACTAATGTGCAATAAATTTATTTCTAGACAAATTTGCCAGTGTTTAAATTAAAAGATTCAAGTGTACGTAGGAGATACAGCGATTTCGAATGGTTAAGAAACGAGCTAGAAAGAGATAGCAAGGTAACATTTTTATTTTAGCTTTTAATCTTGATAATATGTACTGTAACATTTTTATTTAACTATAGAATTTTAATTTTTCTCAATTTCAAGTAAGTAAATTTTTTAAAGTTTAAAAATATAAAGTAAGGCCCTCGTGTATCACTTAATATACCTCCCCCCCCCCCCCTGCTCTGTATTTGTTTAATTCATTGTTGTGGATATTGTAGACATTGAATGTTTTTAAGAAAGGGTACTCAAGAAAGAATATGTAAGAATGTTATGACCAGTGACAATGCTATTGACAGAAAAGAATTAGCTAGTGTTGATGAAACTGTCAAATTGATAAATGACAGTTCTAAAAATTAAACAAATGTGCAGGATTTTGAAAATTGCTAATCCAAAATTATTGAATTTCTTAACTACATTCCTAAGAATTAAATGAATAGAAAGTGCATAAAAATGATAGTTATTGTGTATTTTTCATGAATTAAGCCCAGTTCTGTTCAAAAGTTAAAGGAATGGAATTTTAGCAACTTATGTTGCTTATGAAGCATGTAAAACTTCCTTAGACCATGGCTTGTAAAAATTTATTTGGAACCTTTAATTTACTATGCCTTTCTGTTATAAGAGTTACTAAGACACGTTGGTAAGATGCACATGATTTTGCGAAATTTGAAGAATGAACATGGAATAAAATATATATTTTATCATAGAATTAGTCCAGATGCATAATGTATTTAAAGATATTGTGGGGCCGTGGGTAACCTAGTGGTTAGAGCATTGGACTCCAGACCGGAAGGCCTGGGTTCGATGCCCGATGCCACCAAATGCCCGCCGAGTACAAATCGGAGAACATGCTCATTAAATCTGTATGTCCGAACAGTGTCGCCATCTATCGTGTTGCGTGAGCAAAATCGCACTGTCACCCTCTTGGGGGGCTCAAAGCTTAGGCTAACGACAGGCGTAAAATTCTAGCCCTTAGCCGCGATGAATTTCGTGGACCTTAATCTGATGTTACTGTCGATCAGGTGGCATAAGCAACAACAAAGATATTGTTTTTTAATCATAATCTTTTATGAGAAAAATTGTTTGTGTTCAGTCTTCTGAAATGTAACTGATTTTTTTTACAGTAAAATATCAGTTTAAAGTATTTTTTAAACCATTTTTAGCAATTTCATGTCTGTATATTTTACTATAATTTCTGGTAAGTTTTGGAGATTCAAGTTCAAGTGTCACAAAAGATGTAGTGTGTAGAAGGGCTGATGCATGTTATGTTGTGGTGTGGATGCTTCATCCTCATCACTTGACTGGTTTAACCCCTTAACTGCTGAGGGAAAAGTTGAATGATTTGCTGCCCTGTGTGCCATTGCTTTTCACTAAGCCATGTACAGTTATGTGTTGTATTGGGAAAAGAAAAGACAAAAATGTTGTCTTTTCTGATCATTCTAATGACTGTCAAAATCATTGTATGGCATTCCAATGCCTTTGGAATAGTTTTGCAGATAGCAGCACAATGCAAAGATTTATAATTTGGAAAGGAGTATATATATATATTTTCCAGAGGTAGTTAATCCTATGCCTGAGCAAAATGTACATATACTGCTGTGGCAATTAAAGAGTTAGATATATAAAATTACTAGATCTGTCACCATTGACCCTTGTATACCTTTGTAGTGCCGTCACTCATTTATTACTTGTAGGCGGTACCACCATTCTATCATACTTTATATCTTCATTGTGTAATAGTCAGTTGACTGATAATTTTTGGCATCAGTCTAATAATTTTAGATTTTAACATTTTATGTATTGCACAGATATATATGCTGTTTGGTTCCATTGTGAAAACCAAAATTTGTTACCCAATTATCAGTCACTGCTTTTATATAATTTGACTATTGTTCAAAATTTTTGAGGATTGATTCTGTTTTAGTCTGTACAGTATATTTCATTGAGTAAAAATTAAAGAACTATGTATTATTTCAGTTGTCATTTTTACTTAAACATGCTTAAAAATATAACAAGTTCTTTAACTATTTATGTAGACATTGAACATTATTAATTCTCAATACATTACTATGCATGTCAGTACTTGCTGATGATTTTAAATTTTAATATTTTACATAATTTTATCAGATTGTTGTGCCTCCATTGCCTGGAAAAGCTTGGAAACGACAGCTTCCATTAAGAGGAGATGATGGCATTTATGATGAAGAGTTTATTGAAGATAGAAGAAAAGGCTTAGAAAGTTTTATTAATAAGTAAGCTAGTTAGAATTTAAGTGTAAATTTTGATGTTGGAATAAAAGAAGTTTTTTTAAATGTAATTTAAATGTTTTTATATGAAAAAATAATTGATCAGATTATTTTAAATTAACTTCCTTTAATATTTTTTTTAAATCATGGGTGAGTTATTGAAGAAATTGACACTTTCTTTTCAGCTGCTTGTTTATCACATTGAAATGTTTTCTATAGAAAGATGAAATACTCTTTCTGTGGAAATGTTATAAGTTGTATTTTATACAAGTTTAGTTGAATTATATATAAATGTGCATATTGAAGGTGTTGTAAAAATGAAAGTAACTTATTTTTTCGTAAGCAAATAAACTATTTTAAAATGATTTAATTTTATAAATATTCAACTGATTAAAAATTATAAGCTATGTTTTATAAAAAGATCGGAAGTTTTTTAGTAGTTGCGAGTTTGCCTCAAAATAAGTCTGTACAACTATAAAAAATCATCAACATAACATTTTATTGAATGTTAAGGCTATTAAATAATGCTTTTAAAGATTATAACTAGCAAATATAAATACATATTTAATTTTTGAATTATGCTTCTGAAATTTGAATTTTAAAGTCATTTTTCTAATGAACTATCGTGCAATTTTCTGGAGCTATACTAACAAAAGGAAGAATCCGTATGAAATTGCAAAATAAGACTTGTATACATGAAATTTGGTTTGCTGAAACTAGGGATGGGGGGGGGGGGATGATTTGAACCTTGGATATATATTTTTTTAAAGTTCATTTTTAGATTTTTAAGAAATCAATTTCTAGCAAACGAGTTTTTTGTATTGATAAGTTTTTATTTACAATTCTATTTCATTTTTGATGTTATTTGATTAAAACATAGTATATTTTATTCATAGTCCTAAGTTAAATTTTGGTTTGATTTTTTCCTATTTTAGATAGTTCTTATAAGTTAGTGTAAAAATTATGAATTTTCATTTCTTGCCTTCACACTTACAATGATAGCTTCATCAATGTTAAGTCTTAACTGTTTTTTATTAGTTTGTTTTTGACTTCAATTAGTGTAATTGCAATTTCTTTTTTTGTGTATTGCTAAACTAGATTTGTTTGAATAAAGTGCTTTAGATATTTTTAAAAATTTAATACTAATTTTATAGTTTCTTTTTCTGCCTTTTATGCATATATTTTATTGGAGCTGTTTATGGTTATCGTCAAAATTGGACATATGTCGATTTTAAATAGTTTTTTACTGGAATTAATGCTATAATTTTTTTCAGCTTAAGGCTGGTTTCATATTATGATTCTATACTACACTATTCTTGCATATTGGGACTGAGGCTCAAAATTATGAGGTCTGTCACCAATAACCCTCATGCAGCTTCTAAGTGGATCATTAATAAAAATGAAATCTTACATGTTATGGTTTACAATTGTGCATGTTGATTGATTGGATGTTTATATGATTTGCCTTGTAAATGGCTTCTCGAAATTTTGGTGTTTTACATTCCTTTGGCAAGTAGTCAAAACTGATGGGAATAGCTCCTACCCTTTCATTTATATATTTTTATTTTTGTCCTTGTGTTTATATATAATCTAGTTTGTTTGGGCTCCATGGACTTGTCATCAATTACACTAGCCAATGGAACGTACAATCAATTCACTCAGGATAAATGGAGCCTATCTTGCAAGGCTTACTATTTTTGACATTTACATATTTTGGTCTACTTTTATGTTTTGGTGTACTTCATGTTTGGGAACATTAAATTTTTGCCTTAATTGCCCTTTTTGTGAAAACTATGTCTACTTCCAGTATTGCCTGATTAATTGTAAAAATGTATATTTTTCAAATATTTAGTTAAAAAAAATTGTTTAGCACAGTTCAGTGAAAAAAAAAAGCATATTTGGAATGTAAATGTTTTTGAAATATAGAAAATTAAAGATTACACATGTATAAGTTAATTTAAAATTGATAGAATTTTTTTAAAACTTGTAGTTTAACATTTTTATTTAATTTTCAGGGTTGCAGGTCATCCTTTGGCTCAAAATGAAAGATGCCTTCACATGTTCCTCCAAGATCCAACAATTGACAGAAATTATGTTCCTGGTAAAATAAGAAATACGTGAGAATCGCAAACAAAAGCACTAGCGTTCAATTTTGTGAAGTCCTTAATTCAAGATGTTGTACATTCTTTTGAGGGGACATTGTTCTTTATTTTTTTTCCTCTGATATCATAATTTGGTATTTTTGCTAGCTTTGTTTTCTGTCTTTGTTTTCATGAAATTGTTATTGTTAATGTTTTTATCAAGCAATACATATAAAATTATTTATGAAGATTACAAATCATATGAAAGTTTGTTACATGCATAATGAAATTAAAGCAAGATCTCTTGTATTCATTACACATTCCAGTATGCCTTGTGAAATTTCTCTGAAAATATTGTTTTTAATTGTGTGGTTGTTAAAGTTCAATTAACAGTTAACCAGAGCATATAATTGTTAATTAATGAAATATTTTGAAAAAATATTATATAAATGCTATTTGTTTTATCACCAAAATCTTTCTTATGATGCTGCCAGTTTTCTTTTGACTGTGTGAAAGAATATTGTACATTTTTCTTAGTTGCAAAGAAGTTATGAACTATATATAGGTAATAAATTACATTTTAAATCTTCTGTGTGTGTTTGTAGCAATGTAAAATTATAGACAAAATGGTTCAAATATTTTAAAAATAATTTTGGATTTTATTTCATTTGATCCAAAAAAAAAAGACTTTTTGTATTGTAAATATGCTAATACATATTTCTAAGATGGATTTTGATATTACTCATGTTAATACTTGAATATTAAAATTCTTAAACAAAACAATTATTTAACAGAAAATATTAATTTAGAAAGAGGTAATGACAATAAGTAACATTTATAAATATCAAGTCAATTATAGTAATATTAATATCAAGTTGTTTTAACCTCTGTAATATATAATCTATGAACAAGTCTATATGTATACATTCGAATATACATTCTGCTCTTAAATTTTTGGCGATAACGTATGATTTTTCTTTTTATCTGCATTTTCTTAAAAACGAATTTTCCTTATTCTTTATCAACAACTGCAAAATTAATTAAATATTCATTTCAAATTGATAAAATGAGAAATTTAATGTATTTTTCTATATTTAAATAACTTTGAAACAATGAAATATATATAAGTGGAGTAAATCTTTATCTAAAAAATATAAAAGTTCTTGGAAAAATAAATTTAAATTTCTTTAAAAGATTTAAATATTTCTCTAGTGAATAAAGGACTTGGTGAACAAAGAATAATAAGCGTAAAGATATTTATTTCTTTGTAGGCATAAATATCTTTACGCTTATTTACGTTAAGATATTTATTTCTTTGTAAAATGATGTATAATTTGTAAGTGAAGTATCAGACATGTGTAAAAATTCTAACAGTTTTAACAGATGCAAATTTTCAGTTGAACTGATGTTGCTGCGATCGAACCTTAGGCTAACAGAATGTATAGATATCCGAATTATAAATTCTCTTGGTGTTTTCTTTTAGTACGGTATGTGTAAAAACAGATGGTATTACATGGCAAATAGCTAAGTTTGAGTCATTATTTTAGAAGTTTGTCAAAATCAGTATTCAGCTCTATTTTTATCCTGTTTATAGAGAAGATGTGATAGTTTTAGAAATTTTAGGAAGACAGAAGTGTCATCAAATTAAGTGTAGATGGTCCTTCACTATTTGGAGAAAAAACTTGATCAAATCATTAGAAGTTTGGTTTATTCTAGCATTATTAGATTCAAAGTCTTAGATATTCACCAGATAAACTTTAAAAGATGGAAATGTTTTAAATGTGATGTTTTTTTACCCGAAATTTTTTTATTGTTGGGTTCCTCATCAGTGTATTCCTGATCAATGACTAATCACTATCTTGCTTTCCGATACAAGAATAAGCTTTTGAAACATATTGCAACAAGGATTGAAGAATAGTTTACATAGCCTTTTAAACCACTTTCATTACCTCAGTCAGAATTTCATTCCAACAAAGTTTTGTCAAGTGTGTGATGGAATTGCAGCAAATGATTCAAAGAAGTTCTTCCACTTAAACCAAACATTAATGTCGCCTTCTGCAGTTTTTTGATGAAATCTCTTGCTTCAGTCTCATGTTATCCTCCATTGCAATAACAAGCTGCCGTTCACTCATTATAATAGCACTTAACTGAGAGGGTTTTATCCTACTCTCTTCTAGGCTTTATGCCTATAGTGACTATTCCCTATTTCATACATTGACCTATTTTGTCTGAGAAATTTTTTATTGGGAATACTGCCTTCTAAAAGACTTTTACTTCAATCCTCGGGATTTGATCATTGTGAGATTAATATCTTGATATTTAGTTATGAGTCATATAGTAGTGGCAAATCTGCATGTTATACATTTGTTTTATGCATTTCATCACCAAAAATAGGCAGATTAGCATTCACCTATATGTAATAGGTGGTTTAACACATGTAATTTGTTTACTGATTACAAAAATTAAGCTTTCTAAGATGAAAGATTTTAACTATCAAATTTAAAATGTTTCAAATTTTGAACACATAATTTTTTTTTTTGGTGATAGGAAAGAAATTATACCTCTTAACACTTAGGAACTTATGCAGCCTTTTTACATGATTTTTTTTTCTTGTATTATGCTCTTGAACTATTAGCTGATTTTTATGTGTTTGTATTGTATGAAAGGCAGGAAATTTAGTGATGTACTCTTTAGTTGTCTTGAAATGGAAACTGGGTACCAAATTTTATATTTGCCAAGATATATATTTTAAGAAATAGTTCACTTAAAATATTGAAGATTCTATTATTATGGAAATCTGAATTTTCGTTAAATTAGTATCTAATATAATACGGAACTTGGCTCATGGCAATAGGCTATCTACATTTTTTACCTGCCATAGCAAACTATGTGCATGGTTTCTCGTAGTTGAATATTTGTTTTTTGACTATTTCTTGAAATCTGCAAGAAATGATCAAGTATGATTGATCCACTATATAATGATTATATGTTTACATAAACAAAATGATAGAAAAGTGCTTTAATTTTTTTATATTTGGGTTTTATTTAAATTTCATTTTTGACATCAGGGTACCTTTCATATGGGTTCACAAATATTTTGTGTAGTTGTCCTGTTTAAAATAGTATATTTTCAGTACTTTGATAGAAATTAAGTTTGCTGACTATTCAGTTAATGCTATAATTGTACAGACTGATGGTTTAATTACATGCCTACAATGTCGTACTATTATTATTGTGATAAGTATTATAAGCTGAATTGATTGAGTTGATTTTAAGTTCCAGTTCCTTGAAGATTGCATGGAATGAAAAGGAGTTATTGACTCATTGCTTGTATGGCATGGTGGCAAGTAAACCAGCTTAAATATTTAGACTATGAGTCTTGTTACTTATAACGTGGTATAGTTTTTGTATGGTGATGAGAATTTTTTAATGAAATTTTATGATTGTTGCCAAAATTCTTGGGGATAAGTGCAAGAATATTTTTGTGGAACATTTTATTGTATTTCACACTACATCTTAAGAGTCAACATTTACAATTTTTTTTCTATAAAAGAAATTGTGATCTGTACTAAAAAATTTAAAAGTTTATATTTCTCCAAAAAAACAAATGTGAAGCTTGCTATTTTTGAATTTTGCATGAACACTACCAAATTTGTTATAAATACATGACATAGCTTCCAGACAGTGGACTTGAGTACATATTGCATGCCAACAATCAAAATTCCAAAGGCACTTGTGTTCTATTAAGGAAATTTTTGATGCCTGTTAAAAGATTCAATCACCTAAGTTGGTATTGTAGAGAACTATTTGAATATATCTTCTCGCTGTCATTAATAGATCTACTCGTTGAACAGAAACTGTTCAATTACAGGATCAAACACACTGCTGAAATTGTGAAAGTCCTAATTTCTACATGGAATATATTCCTGCACAGATTACAACAGTCCTAGGAAGACTTCAAAAAGTTAACTTTCTCAAACTATTGTAAAATACATTGAATTTAAAATAAATTCAAGTGCTTATCACCCTTGGGCAAATAGATTTCCTATAACATTGTTCCATTAAAGCTGGGATGGGCAGACTTTTCCAGGATGCGGTCTACTTCTAATTTTTTCAAGGTGTTGCGGTGTACTTCTAATTTTTTCAAGGTGTTGCGGTCCACCCAGTGTTAATGGTGCACACAAGGGCGAGGGAGGAGTCCACGGGTCCGGACCGTCCCTCATATATATAGAGCCTTTGATTTTTATTTTTTCCAATTCATTGTAATCCCATGCATATAGTATGTTAAATGTAATTAAGTATTTGTTATTAGTATTTTTTATTAATTAATGTTAATTATTTATTCAATAATTTATTTATTTTACCTTCGACAATCGACAAAATAAAAAAAATTGTTTGGCTGCGTATTGGGATGTGATACGAAAATGGCAGACCTTCGACCCATCCTCTCATGAAAAATTCTTGTGCCCAATGTCGTAGGTGTGGTGAGGAAAAGGTTATTATTAGAACTAAATAATAAGTACGGAATTGCACTTACCTACAGAACTAACATTAACATAAACAACACTTATTATGAAACAAATCTAAATATTTTAAAAAATGAAACATTTTTATCCAAAGTTAGTTTGTGTCGTTATAGTCACTAGAAGACTTAGTCTGTGTATTATCAGCCAATCTTGAATTTTCCGTAGATAATCAATAACTGCTAAAATCTTCAGGAGGTCACCCAAAAATGTCTTAGCGGTCCACTGGTCGAATGCCCACCCCGGCATTAAAGCATCTGTCGGATATTTGCTTGGATGTCCTTGTCACTCAACCGGGGCTCAAAATAAAAAGATTTGTCTATTCGTCCTTGTGTTCCTTTGAAGTGCAATAGTAAAACTATCATGATATTCTCATTGTTTAATATTGACAGTTTACCATGTATTTTGTTTGGCCTTTTTCCTACTATAAGGCAGAATTTAGGTTGTTCATCAGCAGAACTAGTTTGTAATTTGTCACTAAATTTGTTGGATGAATTTTTTCAATTTTGAATGAATTAAAGTTTTATGGTTTCTCTGTCATCTTGAAACTGAGCATGTAATTTGGGAACTTAAATCATGTACCAACTACATGTGGAAGCAAAGCAATTTATTTTGCTTTGGATCTGTCAAAATGTTCTCACAAATTTGTATATATTGATATAAGGATCATATCCCTTAAAGATTCATTGATGTTCATAATAATTTTAATTGAGAAAATTTCTACAGGTAGTTTGAAACTCTTGGCATTTTTCACTGAGGATGAAGCAACTGAAAATCTAAAATCGACAGAATCTCAGGGATTATATTTAGTATCACCATTGCTATGGGGGATGTAGTAATGATTCAATTCTCTAGTTTTTCTTAGCAGAGGATTTAATTGGCATAAAAAAAATTAACTGTATAAAAGCTATTTTGTATTGTAAATAAAATATTGCTTTGTGGAATTTTTATTGAAATTATCACAAAAACACTACACTTATTTCAATATAAAAAAAATATTTTTTCTATTGCATCAACACACATTTTTAACATAGCATATCTTGGCAAGATATTCAGACTTGTGAGAGAGAGAATATTACTTATATAAAACAAATTTCTTGGAAAATAGTTCAAATTTTCTTTCTTTTGTGTTAAAGAAAAAAAATTGAAATTTCTTGCAAAATTTGTATTAACACTCTTTTATAAGTTTCACTTGTGTGTAACAGAATCTTTGCACTCTCTTTTTACTCACTTTAAAAGATCAGATTAATTCGGATTTTTGTGCACTTGTCAAGAACCGATGACAATACAATAATTTCATTTTGTTTTATTGTCTTTATCAGGATCATCAGGAATAATGATATCCAGATTTGGTGACTAATTCCATGTAATGTTTCCAGATTTGGCGACTAATTCAGAGACTACAAGATTAAGGCGTAGAAGCGAATACACTTGTGGTTAATACAATTAAAATACAAGTGTTCTTTTTGTGAGAAAGGGGAGGGTGGGTGTGTCAGCGATTTCTTACCATAATATAGACAATTGTCTAGTTTTTCTGAAAATGGAAGGGGGAAAAAAAAGACTTGTGCATGTGAAAAAAAAAATTTATGTTCTAACTGCTAAATATTTATTTTTATAAAGCAATACGTTTAGAAGTGATGATACGAATTAATATTATAGCAATACGTTTAAAAGGTAATAATACGATTGACACTTAGTATTACCATGTTTTTATTAACTTGCTTTCTTGTATGTTTGTCTGGGTGGAATTTTGTAATCTATTTTAAATTGACTTCCTGATGAGCTAAAGACTTGAAATTTGGACCATAGCTCAGAAGTGAATGACGATATGGTGAAAAAACGAAAAGGGGGAATTTCATACTTTTTAATCCATTATAAAAACATTGTACATTAATTTTTTTTTTAATTCGAACTTTTTCTTAACACACTTTTATTAGTTTGACCTGTATCTACAGAGACGGAATCTTTAAAATATAACGATACGAGGCTCGTAAATGGAGAGAATAAATACCCTTCAGACCCGTTAATATCCATTGAAAAGTAAGACTAATTCCGGCTCCAAATATCAAACTCAAGAATAAATTCAACAGTAAATAAATGATAGTTTAAAAAACTAAAAAAAAAATAACACACTTTTATTGTAGAACAAACTAAAAAATAAATTATAGTTTAATAAACACGTTTTTATACTGCATCGAAGTAAAAAAATAATTCTTAATATAAGAATAAAATGATTAATGAGAAAATTAATGTCATGGTAAAAGCGTATGGGGTGCTTTGTACTACATTTTTACACTAACTCAGCATTTCAGAATAGAACTAGTAAGAAATTATAATTATTATAGAGCACCCCAATGCTTTTATCCTAATGACATTAATCTTCTTGTTAATCATTTTATTCTTATATTAATTATTTTATTTTATTATTCATTCTGTACTATACCAAGTGGCATAAAAAAGGTCCGAGTGGTATGTATAAAGGGGTTTAAATCTCTCCCATACACTGATGGGTTTTTAGTGTAGAGATTACATCTAAACACTTTCATTTACCAGTTTTTTATGTCTCTCCCAAATCTGCATGTCACTGTGTGGTTGTGATCACAATTTTTTCAAATTTTGCCTTTTTAGTTTCATTTGTTTTCAAATTAGTTAAAAGATTGCCTTTAAAGGCCAGTGTATGAACCTGTAGAGTATTCAAAAGAAATCAAACTATCGTAAAAATATTCCAAACAACATGTACTCCCAATTCAAATAAAATTTTTGCTAAGATAAATTTTTCATAAAAATGTTAGGCTCCAGCATATTTCAATAAAAGAATTATTATATACTAGGTAAGAATAATTTTATAGAGGCATACTTTTTATTTTTAATGGTAATATTAATGGATATTGACTGTCCAAAAACACTTTCAGAAGGATATTCGTTGAACATGTTACAACCCACATTTTTTTACAGGATAATTATTGAGTCAAACTTGGAACTATATCATCAGCTACAGAACTTATGACTATAATGACTGTTAGTTTATATTTGAATTAATGTATGTTATGTTGTAGGGGAGGGGGGTTCTAAAGTTTAGATTTAAATTAATTCATAAAAATGAATTAATTTAATTAGTATTGATTGATATTTTGCTTTTTAAGCTATTTCCTTACTACATTAAGATACTTACTACACTAAGATTTTCTTTTTAATTCTTAAATGGAAAATTAAAAATCTTATTTTTACTAAAATTGAGGAGGGACTACTGAATTTAACATTTTCAATATTTAAATTCCATTTTTTCAAATTATTCACTGATAGACCAAAAAAAAAAAATATTTTCTATATCTTTGACCATTTTCAAATTTTATTTTATAATCCTTTTTCTAGGAATACAATTTCAAAGAAAATAAAAGAGAAAGGAAAGGAAATATGTTAAAAGTTTTCTGGTTTGGTATTCATTACGATTTTCTCAGTTAACAAAACAAAAACAAGATTTTTCTTATGGCTTTTTAAAAAATTATTTCTTGGCCTTTTTCAGAATGAACCTGATATGGGGTTCCTTTTCTCTAAAGATTGTTCTGGAGTATAATGAGAATTGTTTTGTTGTATATTGAATTATATTGAGCATTGGAGCTCTAACGGAGGTTAGAAAGTAATCTGAATGTCCTTTTCATTTGACTATTTAAAAAATTATAGAATAGTGGAGTAAAAAATCTCACTAACAGAGACAAAATGTGAAATACATTTATTCATGATTTGAATCTAAGACATACATGAAATGTTATTGAAAAGATTCAATTTATATTTTTGTATAGATAATTTTTGTTATGTGTCACATACAGTAACAAATTAAAACAATTTAAATTAGGAATTGAAAATAAAATATAATTCTAAAAATCCTTTAAATTGTCTCATTTTTGAAAATACCTTTATTTAAATTACAAATTGCACTTTTAAATATGCAAAAAGCATATTAAAAATTTAGGAATTGTTATAAATTTGTAACAATAACATTTCTGTGTTTTCATAAAAAACTTTGACATGGAATACAGCAGACAATGTGTAAATTTAATATGCCAAAATTTGGGGTAAAATATTTAATATAAATTAAAGGGTAGAATTTGAACAGATGTTTTTAAATCAAATACATTTCCTCACTAGTGAAACTAAATTAAATAAAACTTTTCATTTATTTAAGGGGTCATATTTTTCAACTCAATTTTTAATATTTAAGAATAATTTAGGCAGAAATATTTCAACATAATTATTATTTCTGTTTTTCAAATTCCCTAATACATATCATTTCTGTTTCACAGCCCCACCTTTTCTTTTGTTACAATTAGAATATGATTTTTCAAATTGTCTCAAATTCAAAACTGACATCACTCAGATGATCTCATGATGCTTAGGTTACAGTTTTACACATATGTCACTTTAATAGAGCATAGATATAATGAAAAAGTAAAGTGAGAAAAAAATATTTTTAAGGAAATTGCAATCAAAGTTTAACAACTCTTTTGATACCCTTTCTTATTACACAGCATGTGTATATTAGTTATATATTTACAAACCTTATTGCTTAGGTTCAATATTTCAATCCTTTCCCCAATCAAAAAAATTATATGAAATAATTTGGCTAGAGTTAAGGCATTTTTAACTTGTGTGACACATTTTGGGATAGAATAAATTAATTACATAGTTGCAGTCATTGGATGGGTTGATGGGAAAACATGTTGCAATTTTCAAATCACATCATTTGATCGCAAACACAAAAGGATGACATGAGCACAAGATACAAAGGACAAAAGTATTTTTTGCTCCAGGTATCTTATTTATTTATGGTTGTGATCTTAAAATCATGTGATCTATTAAAATCATATGATTTCGGGTAAAAGCTATCCTTATTGATTCATTTTTGCAGGTTACGCAAGATTGCATTAGCCTGATCTTTTTAGTAATCATGGTTCGTTCCATTAGGTGGGTAAAATAAAAATTAAATGCCCCTCAAAAAGTCTTGCTGGGCTCAAGACCATTATGAATTAAATCCCTTGAGGGAAAATTTAAGTGTATTATTACATATATAATGTCAACCACCTTTTATGTTAAAAAAATATTACTGCTACATAATATACCACTTATGCTCTGAAAAATTCCTTCAACTGATAATTCATACATCATTGTTATAATTATCAAAGGAAAAGCATACATCTTAAAATTTCATTTCATAAATTTATTAATAATTGCCATTTTATGTGTGTGGCATTCAATGGTTCACATTTCCAAAATCTGGCTAGAATATATACATATTTTAAATACATGTGAAAATCTATCATTAAAAAATATGAAATTTTTAAAAATCAAGATTTTTTTTCTCACAATAACATTTTATTTACTAATTTATTGGTGTTATTACAAAAAATTCAATCACTGTTCATGAGAACACTTTGATTAAACTTTGTTCGGTTGAATTTCCCTTGATTTATATCTGATCTGTGCAAGTTAAACAATAATCTTTCTTCAATCCTATTCAGTGATTCTAAAGTAAGCACAACTGTGTCATATTTAAGCATACTATACACATTCAATCCATAAAAAGGCATTAGTGTGACTGATTCCATTTTATCAGTTGCTAGTGTTATATTTCTAGGCATTATGTCACATTCATTGATGAAAAGTACAGAGACACCCCAATTACGCTCTCCAATAAGTTCCTCAATAAACTTTGGATCATCTGTGGGAATATTTAATGAATCTACAATCACTAAATCATCTTGAGCATACTTGCATGTCAAGGTATTTATCAACCCATAGACTCTGATGCTCATAGGTAACATAAAAAACGTAGTTCTTGGACCCCTTTTACCATGTGCTTTGCCACCACCTAAAAAAATTGGAGATCGTATGCTTCCATGTCTAGCCCTACCGGTTCCTTTTTGAGGCCAGGGTTTACGACCACCACCTGGCAATTCAGCTCTAGAGGGTTCAGTAACATAATCAACAAATCTATACTTCTTTTGCCAATTATAATTATGCCAAATAATATCCAATCTCGGCATGACGGCGAATATTGAAGGATGCAAATCTATTAATCCAAGTTTTTCTTCTTCTACAGTGTCCATATTACACAGCCAAGCTTGACGAACCTCTTGATACTTTGATTTATATTGAAGATCTCTGGAAGTAATTAGTGGAAGAGGAGGACGTTCAAAATGAGAATTGGGAACAGGAATTGAGGTTTCTGTTTCAAGGAAACGAAAACTCATTTTTGCCTGATTGATATAACGTCGCGTAAGCGGTGTAATAAATTTCCAAATCATTTTTCAGTTTAGTTAAAATTGTCAATCAGCAATTCGAAATGAATAGTCAATTTTAGAACGGAATATTTTAGGAAATATTAATTCATAATTCCATAAGAGAAAATAAGAATGATTATCACCAATAAATAATACACTTCAATTGACAAGGGAAAAGAGCAAGAAAGGCTATTATTCAATATTCTTCAATTTTTTACATTAAACATGCAACTATGTAAATAAATAAGAATCATGTCAGTTCAGTTCTCAAACCCTTTCACAATGTGTGTTCAATTTGATTATTCAATGTACGGAAAATTCATTGCTATCAGAATAATTCATGAGCAGAAAACTTAGAAACAGTAATATTTTCTAATTTTACATAACAGCGTAGTGAAAACAGGATTTTTCTTTCCTTTTACAGATTAAAAAATCTCTTGAGGAATTAACTATTGCACAGTTGGCAACACATATTTTGACAGCGGTTAAATTTAATTTATCAACTTAAACGTTTTCAGGTGAAGTATTTTAAATGAAAAATATTGATATACTCACAAAGAAGAGATCAGTACTGGAGAATGATAAAAATTTCATAGACATTTAAAATTGAAATCATTATTTTTAAGCTAAGAAATATATACCTGTTATTTTTTAAAAGGTAACTATTTGTCCGTTGTCTTTTATTTATGTGATTAAATTTAAGGTATTATTTATTTACAAAGAAACCTTACGTATTTGTTCATTCAGTGCATATTTGACAATCTATTCTGAAAAACAATCGAAGTCAGTTTTTGAGTTATATTAATAATATAAATATGAGACGTGCATCCTAAGGCCGAATTGTTTACTAAAGGCAATTTGGGTTGAAACTGGAAGAAAAAAATCAATCTGATGAGAGAGTATTTATTAAAGAACTTTTGAAGTGAAATACCTTTACTAAAAAGGTCCATGCTTTGAAAATCGCATCTGAATGGTTTTAACTAATTAAAATATAACACGATTTATTTGCAAATTTACTGTTTAGTCGACAATTGAGATCGAAAAAAATTGCTTCAGTTCAAAGAATATTATTCTGCATACTTGTGCCTGTATGTAATAATTTTACCTTTTAATAATTTTTGAGGGGGAATTTTTTTTTTTGCTATAATTCAAAATTTCTGAAAGAGTATAAAATTTATGTTATAGATCTAGATATTAGATTTGAAACATATCTGATGTGATGGTTTTTTTTATTTATAAGAAGGCAATATGTTTTTTGGGTTAAAGTGTAGTATAGGGGGGCCCTTGGCGATGTCAATTTCTTTTGTCGACCAAAATCGATCGCCAAGCTACTTCACTTAGGGATGGGTGTGCGGAAGCCTGAATGAATTCATTTTCTCACCATAATATCTATATAAAAATCGCCAAATGCACAGAAAAATTGCCAAATCCAAAGGGACCCTCCCTATACTACACTTGAGCCGTTTTTTGATTTTTTTTTTCCTTGGCAAATCCTCTTGACTGTATTGTAAATAAATAATTTCAAAATTTTAGTATGAAATTTATTTAATCGAATACTTTTTTGATGAAGAAAAATTTTAGGACTTAAATGTAATAAGGTCTTTGATTATATGACTGAATAAGCCCAGTGGCTAAGTGGTAGCATTTTGCGTTTCCACACCACAGGTACGGGCTCAATCCTGGACTGGACAAGGTTGACTCAGCCTTTCATCCCTTCAGGGGATCGATAAAGAAATACCAAGCTTGCTTGTGGTAACTAAACAATGGGGGTTTCACGTCAGACTGACCACCTGACCGGGACATCTACTCATACACCTCAGTGCCCAAGATCACATATACTGAGATGGGCACAGTAAGCCTTGGTCCTCATGGGCTGAGTTTAGTTTAGTGTATGATTAAATATTGCACATTCTCTATGTTTTAAAAATTTTGTTTTTAAAAACAATGAAAAGGATCAATAAATGTGCATTGTGTTAATAAATATGCCAAAATAAAATTAAAAATCATATGCAAAGATATAAAATATGGATGTCAATGCATTTTGTAACTTTGGCTCCTTATACTAACACGATGAAAAAATACATAAGTACACTTTGGTAAATTCCTATTATAGCCCACCCCTTGGCGAAGATTTTTTTTTTCAAGTCGCGCCAACATGGCGCCAAGCGCGTTTTTCAAAGTCGAGTTCAGGCTAACTGGTAAAAGCATGGCGTTTTGTCCGAAGGAGCAAAAATGGAAAACATTAGAGCTTTAAGAAAATATCCGAGCTTCTGAATATTAGCTTCTGAAAATAATAGGTATTTTTTAAACTTTTCAAAAGTAGGAAAGGGAAAACATTCCGGAAAAAAAAAGGAATCGAAAGAGAAATTTTACAGACGTTAAAAAAGCAAATTCAGCAAAATCTCGGCTTCTAAAAATCGGAAATGAAGAGCATTCTAATAAATAAAAATTTAAATCTAAAGATCAAAAACGAAAAATTCTTTTTTTAACTTTTGAAAAGTATGGATTTAAGAACATTACGAAAAGAAGGAATCGAAGTTCCATTGAGGAAAAAAATTTGTTAGACGTTCATAATAAATTAATGAGATTCAGCTTCTAAAAGCAGAAGAAAAAAAAATTAAGGACAAAAAAAAAAGACGGATATCGGAACGACAAAAATCGAAATTTCTTTTTTAACTGCTGAAAAATAGAAAATTAAGACAGTCTAAAAAATAAATAAGAACAAATCAATGAAAGATTTAGCTTCTAAAAGCAGAAAATTAAGGACATCCTAAAAAAAAGACGGATATCCGAACAAAAAGGGAAATTTCTTTTCAACTGTTGAAAAATAGAAAATTAAGAACATTCTAAGAATAAATCGATGTTCGAAGGAGAATAATTTAAACTTTTAAAACTTTATGAACAAAATACTGAATGATTTAGCTTCTTAAAAAGACAAACATTCTAAAATTACTGTAACGGCTTTTGCCAAACCACGTACCTTTCTTTACATCATGCGGATTCTTTCCTCCTTTCGAACGGCATCTTCATAATTTTAACTATTTTTTTTCCGAAAGCTCCATCCAATAATTAACACCTTTTTTTTTACAAAAAATTGAAAAAATTAATAAATAAATAAACCTTGCTTTCGTCTAGAAACAATAACCGGTAATCGCACGTACTAGCCGAATAACAGCAAAGCATCAAATAGTAACGGTCCTTACTACTCGTGCATAGTTAGTAGGGTTGCCGAAACCAACGTAATTAACGGAAATTACTAGTTGCAGACACTTAACGGTCACTAAAAATGGTCTTTAATTTTGAAGAAATAAAAAGAGAAGGGTTGCAAGCTTGGCGAACTTATCGCTCAACTTGGCGACCAAAAAAAACACAAAATCTAGGGGTGGGCTATAATAGGACTCAACCGTACACTTTTTTTCACACATACATATCCACATATACATCTATTTGTACACACATATCCGTATATATGTATACATAATATACTAAGAAAGATTCAGATGTATGCAATACAAATCATTTAGTATGTATGTAATTTGAAAATAATATAATTTTGTAATATCAATTTTCAATTTATTTTGTGTGTTTTTAAGCATTGCATAAGTTTTTATGTACATGTTTATTTCTTTAATAAAATTATTATTTATATTTTTAGTACTTAATCATGCAGGACAACATCCAAGTTGCTGTTAGGATGAGACCTCTCATTTCAAGGTATCTTCCTTATTTATTTGAATATTCCCTATATTTATGTTATAATGAACCTATGTGCTAAATAGAATTTTTTCTAAAATGTACATCTATTAGAAAGTAGAATATTGTAATGATTCAGCATACATTTTTCCGTAAATTATTTTTTGTATCTTAAAAAAAGTTTTAGAGAAGTATTTTTCCTCCTGTGTTTTAAAATATTAGTAAAAAAACTTCTGCATTTCATGATAAAAAATTAATAAAACAGGACATTTTAAACATTTCTATTTTAAACTTATATGCTTTAATTATAACCAGAAAACTTGATTTAGATTTTTTTTTGTATTGTTAATTGAAATCTAATAAATTTTAAGGCAAAAAAAAAATATATATATATTAATCTTGCTTTAATATAAGTATTTTTATCACTAAATTGTCTGTTAAATTGAGTCATGTGGATGCTAAGAATATTTTAGAAAATGTTTAAGTACTTATGTATTAGTGTCTCTGCAGCCAAATTGGAACCACTGGAATTGTGCCATTTTCCACCAAAATCTGACTGATTGGTATTTTTTCATATGAAACATGTTAGAATTTGTTGTTTTGATATAAAGATACGATTTGTGCGTGGGGGCCAGTTTTACTGTGGTAATGTTAATATGAAAGTACCATTGTTTATATTCAATAAAAAAGGATGTAAAGTCTATTGTCAATATATGTTACTTTAATTTAATAATTAAAATAGCATATACATATTATAAAGTAACATTTTTATTTTGTTATGAACTCTCATTGTTTTGCATTAGATATAAAAAAATGAGTTTCAATATATGACGGCAAGTTAAAAATTATCCACACTTACCATTCAATAATTTGTTTAAATAAATGTACATGTTAAATATTGGCATTATGTTTCAACATAGTCTAGCAATGTACTCTTATTCAGCAAGGTAGGCCATGAGGTAGCTTAGTGGTCATGTGGTTGGAATGTCTTGAGTTCAAGTTCTAGTGCCTCTTAAGACCCCATTATAGAGTGGTAGATGCATGTTAAATCTGTCAAGGCTCAAAGTTCTGTTGGTGGGATGTGAAAGCTCTGACAGGGGTTATCTGCTCATGTGTTGCCTTTGTCATTTGACCATAGTTCAAAACTATGATGTCCTTCACCAATAGCCCTCGTATTGTTTTTATAATGCAACAGTAATAATAAACATTCACACACTCGAATTCTGCATTACTGGGGAACAATTGTTGTAATTCTATCAAATCTAAGATTAGAATATTTTTTTTTGCTGTCTATTTTTTTTTATTGTTGTTAAACAGATATAAAAAATTGCTAAGTATTAAATTATTGTATTTAATGTTCGAACTTACGGAATAATAATTATGAGAAACCGAAATGCTTGAAATTCATACTTATAAAATTTACTTGCTATTCACATGTTTTTTAATTTTTTTTAATGGGGTTGCACATTGGTATTTTAAACCTTTGCAGACCTAGTACATTCCCCAGGAGCTGGTATCACTTTTTATTGCTGCACCATATAGGGGATACCAATTACAGCAAGCAATTTTGATGCCCAGTTTTCTCCACAGTGGGAGGCACCTGAGCTCTTGGTGATGCGAACCAGTACTAGGATTTAATTTTGCCGAAAGCATCCAAGCCAAACAGACACTCTAGGGATCTTTTACATGCCGCATAACCATAATGGTCGCTGTCAATTTTCTGCATCATGAAAATCCACCGACTTGGGCCGGGGTCGAACCAGCAACCTTGGGTTCAGAAGGCCAGCGACAAACCAACCACGCCACCCAGCAGGTTTTTTAAAATTCTAATTGTATTGAATTTGTTGAAATATTAAAGTTGTTTCGGCTATGTTTTGTTTCATTTTTAATATGAATACATAATTTTAATGTATTTTGTGAACAGTTAAGAAGTTACTTGAAAATCCAGTACCTTTTTTGAATTTAGAGCTTTGTAAAGAAGTTACAATTTGTTTTTGCATTCATAACCAGAAAAGTACAAACCCAATTCTAACAAAGCTTATTATAGGAAAAAATAGTAATGTTTATTTTTAATATGATAAATTTTCAAAGTTCTCATTTGATATATAGAGTTATATATTTAAAATAAAATACCATTCTGTTTTTAACTTAAATAAGAGAGTCTTCTATTATGAGTTTTGAATGTTGAATATTATTTGTTCACTAAAAAAAACCCACTTGTATACTTTCTTAATCTGTTTCCTTTAAAAAAAATTTTATTTAGAGAAGTGGAGGGCAAAGCTGTAACTTATTGGAAGGCAAAACCACCTACAGCCATTTATCAAATAAATTCTCCTTCTGTAAGCTTTAATTTTGGTGAGTAAAAACTGTGTTATTTAATTAATAAAAAATAGTTCATTTATGTATTAGCAACACTGACATGTAATAAATTTGCCTTAAAATGTTTATACTGTGTTTTAAATGTTATATTTTAAATCACTTTGTAATTTTTTCTCATAATATACTCATTGAATTTATTATTTAAACACAAAAATTTCCTTTAAATTCCAAATGATTTTAAAATAAAGGTTAACATTTTTTAGACCGTGTATTTGAAGGTCAAGAAGAGAATGCAAAAGTCTATGAAGAATTTTGCTCTCCCATTGTGAAATCAGTTATTGATGGCTTTAATGGTAAGTTCAGTCAATGTAAATTCAGCTTAACTTTCGAATTCAATAATCTTGGTGTTATTTTATAGGAAGATTGTTCCTTTAAGTAGGGCATGTACATACATATATTACATGATCAAAGATATTTAGTAAGTCATCTGCCAGTAACTTTAAACTTCTAGCTCTCAGACAAGTATTTAGTTTTGTCACAAATTCTGTTACAAAATTCTAGACCATGTATCGCTTGGGTTAACCCAGCAGGCGATTTTTAATTTTGTCATGGGAGATCATCTGTAATATTTTTCAAAAAATTGTAGTCCTTTGTGCATATCGATCTGAATCAGTCAAAGCTTTAAAACTTTAAACAGAGATATGTAGTAGATATTTATTTGCATCATAAAAAAAGAAGAGCTACCTGGAGATTTTTAATGCTCTTGAACATTTAGTCATTAAAAACCATTCTTTTATCAAAAAAAAATCAAAAGATTTTCTGAAGCCAACAGTATTAGAAATGATTATCTGTGCAAGATGAGAACACCAACTCTGGCTAAAGTAGTCTAAGAGAGAATTCATCGAAATTCTTGTCGAAATGAATAAAAAAGAACTATGTGTCAAATAGTAAATGAAGACCTTAGACTAAGAGGTTATTGAAAAATAATGCCATTTTCATACAAAGGAATTAAAGTTCCAAAGGTACCTTAAAGCAGTGATCTCCGAGTCGCAGGCTGGTACTGGTCCACGGATCAAATGGTACCGGGCTATCCAAGGATTATTAAGTTATTTCTATTTTTATTTACAATGGTGTATTTCTCTCAGGTTTGTGCAACTTTCCATGGGTTAAATCACTTCATGTTCATTTTTTTTTTGGTTTAACTGTATTGTATTTTCAAAGCATATTTAAATACAATTAAAGTAAAATTATTAAATAAAAACAATCCAAAATATAAGCTATCAATGTCCAACTCTCAGTGGGCGTTGGCAAAATTATCAATCATTAGCTGGTCCATGGTGATAAAAAGGTTGAGAAGCACTGTCTTAAACCAAAAGCACTGTTGCAGTAGCATGCTCATAATGGCCAAAGACAAATTCTATTTACCAACAAGAAAATTTTTAATGTTGAAAAATCTTTCACACCACCAAAGTGATTGTGTGTATGCAAAGATTTCCCAAGAAAAAGAGAAGAAAAACAGCTTACATAGAGCTCATCATCCAGCTTCCATAATGTTTTGGCGGGGTGTTAGCTATGAAGGCATTTCAGAGATTCATATTTGCGAGAAAAAAGTGAAAACCACTGTAAAAGTATCAAAACACTATCATAGAGCCAATAGTGATGCCTCTGAATGTAAACCTGTTCAGTGGAAATGATTCTGCTTCTGTTCATAGAGTGAAAATGAACCAGTAATGGTTGAAAGATGATGTGCTGGAGGACTTCACAAAACGTAAGGAATGATCTTCCAGCTGTTGGGATTTAAAGCCACATGACTATAAATTGTAATCAGTATTAGAGGCAAAGGTGTGCCAAAAACCACATCCCAATTTGAACGGTCTTAAATGTTCTTTAAGGAAAACAGCATTGAAAATTCTTGACGTGGTAGTGCAGACCATAGCTCTTTGGCCATAGACTTAAAGCCTGAATGAAGTCAAAAAGGGATAATTGCGTATAAACAGTGCAATATGCTCAATTTAATGTTAAAATAAAACTTGAAGGTTTAGTTTTAAATTTGGTCATATTTTTTTTCATTTTAATTCCTTTATAATTGTATCAGACTTTATGGAATGACTTGGTATTCAGGATATCCTTAGAATTGTGAAATGTTCCATAAGTGCGCAATTTTAGAAAAGCTGAAAATCCATTTAAGCATCTCAGTACATGTAGCATGGGATGTATTTTGATCTGGTAAAAATATTAACAGATTCAGACAAAGATGGGTAATATAATAAAAAAAGGTCTGGAATTATAAATACATCCTCCTCGTAATAATTTCTGTAATATTTTTGTTAATTTTCTATATTATGTGAATAAAGTATTGAATATTATTAAATTTTGCCAGAAAAAAAAAGTGTCAAACTGTTCAGATTGGTAATTGACAAGTTGACTTTGTTATTTAATTTTAGGTACAATTTTTGCTTATGGTCAAACTTCATCTGGAAAAACTTTTACCATGTCGGGAAATAATAATAAGAATATTTTTGGAATTATACATTTCACTATATCTGAAATATTCAGTTTAATTCAAAATGTAAGTATAATTAATATTTTTCTTTTTAATTAAAATTTATTAATTGGGGTTGTCCCCTCTTTCTATTTAAAACTCATTGGATGCTTTAAAAACTGTATTACTCTGATATATTTTTTTTACTGTAATTCTTGAAAATTATATCATTTCCTTTATTTTATATATCTTCATAAAAATCCATTATATAAACAGATGCCAGAGCGAGAGTTTTTGTTAAGAGTTTCCTATATGGAGATATACAATGAAACAGTTCGAGATTTATTATCAGATGAAAGTGAAACATTAAAATTACAAGAAGAGGTAAGTAATTTTATATCTGTGTAACTATTCTGAGAACTTATGATATTTTCAAGGGGGGGGGAATCATTTTGAAACCTTTGAAGCAAGTTATTTTGCTTATATATTTTAAAAAACCCAACTATATATATCTATTTTCTGTTCATATTTTACATTTAAAATGAGGGTTCCTATAAATGAACATATCCTTCTTTATAACATTTTTCATTACTTGAAAATGGAAATGAGCTATAACCTCTGATGTTTATTCTCAAAATCTTACCATTGCATAAAACACAAGTCTAAAGTTTGTTACCTTAATTGCTTTAACGCTAAGTGGTTATTTTTAAATCTGCAGGTTATGTTATGTTTCTTAATATTCCATTATATTTTTGGAATAGGAATTATGTTTAAGTTGTGTGTTACTTTTATTGAATATTGGTGTGAATTAATTTCAATTAGCTGTTTATCTCAGACATTATAAATTTCTGAGAAGAGTAGTTGTAAATAATTTCTACCTGTAAAGAAGTAACACATTATTCAGACTATTTTGGTGAGAAATTCTTGCTAAGCATTTAGAGCTTATAGCTTGAACTTTATAGTTATTTTTGAATGTTATATGAAAGGATTTTTTAAAAAAGGATTTTATAAGAAAACAAAGATTTAACTTTCAAATTTAATGGTTTTCATAACTTTGCCATGCTTTACATTTGTAGTTTATTAACTCTTTCCCTGGCGTAGGCGCGATAACACACCAAGACAAATCCAACTCTTACCTGGCAACGGTGTGTTTTCCCGCTTTGACGCGCACCAACATTCAGGTTGGTTCGCCCTGTTAGCTCTGTAGCCTGTTAGCCCTGTAATTAACAATTAACTAATAATTAATTAATTAAGCTCTTAACTAACAATTGCACAGTTACAGGATTTTTTATTTTAATAAATAATTAATTTTAACAACAAGTAATAAATAAATTTATTTATTAATTTTAACAGTAATTAATTATTTAATAAAATGCTTTTACTATTATTAATTAATTAATACTTCATTAATCCATTGATGATAATTAATTGATTAATTAAATAAGCTCTTAACTAACAATTGCACAGTTACAGGAATTTTTTATTTTAATGCATGCATTTCAGCCATTTAATTGTTAAATTGCCTGCCAGACTTGGGTAGGATTTAAATACCCCTGCCGCCAGGGAAAGAGTTAAAAGTATTTTTATGTTTTCATAAAGTTAATACAGTCTATTTTATTTCTTTGAGTTACAAGATTAAAACAAAAAATGCATGTAATTTTTTTTAAAAATTATCCACCAAATTGGTAAAGCAAAATTAAAATTTAATTGGTTCATTGATCTATGTGTTATCTAACTTTACCTTTTTTTTCTAATGATTAAATGTCTTTTAATGTCGGCTCATTAACTGAACTCAGACCCCTTTCATGTCAAGATTGACATATGGAGGGTCAGTTGGCTGACTATCAAAACACAGGTGGCTCGTCTTTTATGTCAGAGGCATAACACATGGCTTTGAAATCATTATCCTTTTATTGGCTTCATGACTTTCCATGCCAGTATGTCCGAAAAGACAATAGACTAGACATAGTTCATTTGTGTGTCCATTGATGGAGCCTGTCTGACTTAGGAGGGTGACAGAAGGAGACTTCAAGGAGAAACTAGTGTGGAGGTGAATTATAGTCCAGATGTTGGACAAGCTTTTATTGAGGGAGAGATCAAGAGGGACCAGGACTACTGTTCGGTCCACACCAGTGGGATGCCCATGAGTCCCAGATGCTGAGTGCAAAATTTTGGTGCTAGCCACTAAGACATAATGAGGGGGTGTGTAGCTGACCCACCCCTGGAGTTTAAAAGGATCGATTCAGAAGAAAAGAGGAATGACTCCTGTTACCTGATCTTGAGAGAGCTAGGAGAAAAAAGAAGAGTGCTGGCGGTTCCTGTTACCTGATCTAGTGGGACTAAAAAAAAAAGAGAGAGAGGTGTTGGAGCAGAAAGGATGGAGCTTGGCAAGCCCAGACTGAATTTTAAACTTGACTTTAGTTTCCTTCTTCCCAGTGAGAAAGGGAATGATTGAGACTTTGCTTGTGGCATTATACTTTAAATTTAGATAATATTTACGTATACTTGAAATAAAATAATTTTTAATGATTAGCTGTCTGACGGAAATTGCTATCCTGTCACGATACTACAGTCTGTATATCTTCTAATTTTATTGTCTTTCATTCAAATGCTTTGTAAAAATGCCTCACTTCTTTGGTCAAATTCTATATATTTCAGTTTATAGATGTTTTACTTATACCTACATACTAGATATTTCTAATAGTAGGATTTAATTAATTTACATTAGTTTAAAAAAGATGATGCTAATTAGCAGTTACAATAGAATAATCTTTGATTTATATCAAGAGCAAATCAGTTGTTAAATTATGCAATCTTATTATTAAATATATTTCATCTCAGTATAAAAATACAACTTGTTATAATTTTGAATGTCTCGAAAGCCTCTACCATTGCATTAAATTCAATAAAATCAAATCTTTTTCATGAAAGTTTACAAGATATGCATGCCAATGTTTTTGTTTAAAACTATATTATTGAATAATTTTCAATACAGAATGATTGTATATGTTGTATTTTTATGTGTATGTAATATTGCTTGTGTTAAGTGACACAGTAAAAGTAAAACCTATAAAATTGGGACAAATGTTACATGGCAATGACAATTTTCTAAATATTTTCTACTTTTCTATTGATTTTCCTTTATTTCATTTCAATTCTAACATTGTACTTGTAAAGAAACCAAATAATGCCTAACAAGTATTTCTTTTTCCATGTACAATAATGACATTTAATTTCTGAATATAATTTACATAGTGTTGTGCTCAATCAATAGTATTCAAACATTTTTAGAAGGATTTTAATTTAGGATTTAAGAAATTTAGTGTTTTTGCTAAATTTCTGGCAATGTGTATTATTTGAAATGTAAAATATATTGTCTGCTTCTGTAAAATTTATTCCTTTGTCAAAGTGAAGTGTATAAACAATTTGTGAATCAAATTGAGTGCCGATTTCTGAAATACATTTGTTGTAACAGTATGCAAAAAAAAAAAAGAAGAGAGAATTGTGGTTTTTAAAAATAGTATTCAATAGCTTTGTTGAAATTTTTGAAAAATCCTGTGTGGAAACTAACAGTGTTAATTTGAAATGCATTACTCTTGATAAAGAGGAATTTTTAGCTACAATAAATAGGACACATTCATTATTAAAAAAATGGGGGGGGGGGATAAAATGTATGAATTTGGTTCTGTCATTGAAAAGGAAGCTTATAAAGAATTATCTCAGTGATTTCCAAAGTGGTCTATATAGACCCCCCAGGGATCCATGTCAGCGAAAAAATAATTTAGGGGTTCATGAGGTGTAAATGGGGATCTACGATAGGGATTCTCATTAAATCAGAACATGATTTTAATTTTAAAAGAAAATTTAATCAAGTGGATTTATTTACTAAATTTAATGAAGTTAATTTGCAGTTTCAAGGACCATCATTTCGGCCTTTCTTGCCAAAATGAAGCTGAAGAGTACAATATTGGATGTCCTGAATTTTCCTAGTTTCTCAATTTGTCCCACATAACCTGCCAGAAAAAGGACGTTTTAACCTATGTTCAACATTTAAATGCTGTTTATTCAGATTTTGAAACTAGGTTTGAGAATGCTTTGACTATGGTAATACCATAGTAGGCAATGAATTAATATGGTCACATTGAAAGAAAAACAAATGTCATATTACAAGAGGAACTGATCAAAATAGGCACTAAGAAGATCTTAAAGTAAAATTTAGAAACTGATATCAGCAATTTTGGAAGCGCCAGATTCATCCCTCTCATTAAAAGCATTTGTTTGTTGCTCAGTTACTTTATGTAACAGTTATTTTATGTATTAATTAAATTTGAATTTAATTAATTAACAAGTGTGTCAGGTTTTAAACACTATACTTCACTACAGTTGGAAAATTAAATCTTTTAAAGTAAATATTGCTCTATACCAGCTGTCAAAAAGATTTAAATTGATAAATTTGCGAAAATTCATTTATTAGGTAAGTAGGGGTCTACCCAAAACCAAAAAACATGGCAAGGGGTGAGAGAGAAACATGAGACAAAAAAAGTTTGAGAACAATTGAAAATAATGGAAAAAACTGAGTTTTTGTCAAGCGTTATTACTAATTTTTTCTGAGTTATTTAAAATTTTTATGTTTTTAGAATGGTCAAATTAAAGTTGTTGGGTTAAAAGAACATCTTATTCAAGAACCTGAGCAAATGTTACAATATATGAAAGAAGGGGAATGTAAGTAATATTATTTGTATAAATAAAATGATAGAAAGGATCTAATGCAGTCTAGTTTATCATCTTTTAGACTTAAAACAGTACATTTTCAGTACTTTACTTTTCCGAAAATAAGCTAAAAGTTTTTCAACGTAATTTTTTTTATCTAGATTTATTAATGAAGCTAATTAAAATAATTAACATCCATTAGCTGAAATAATCAATAATTTTTTTTAAAATATCATTTGTGGTAAATCTATTACTTGGTGTATACTACATAATAATTGAAATTCTTAATTCATTCTTTTATATTTTTTTATATAATTTTTTTCTGCCATAATTTATGTTGATGAACAAATTGTTCTTATTAAACAATTTAAAAGACTCTTAAGTGAAGTGTTAGAAATTTCCTTTACAGTAAATACATTCTAATTTTTAAAATAAGGATCTGGTTCAGAATCATTCATATTTGTTTTTATTGTGAATAAAAGTTCAAGTCAGAAATTATTTGCACTTTGGTAGCAGTAAATAAATTGTAGTGTTTTTTAATGGGGAACTACTGATTATCATGATTTTCTAATTCTTAAAAACATGTTAAATTTTGTGATGTATTTTAGGTAGAAGAAGAACAGGAGAAACAGCTATGAATGAAAAGAGTTCAAGGTCTCATTCCATATTACGTATGGTATGAACTGTTTCTTATACTTTAAAAATGGATGTAAATCATTTTATTTCCCCCCTTTTTTGTGTTATATTAATCCATTTGTCTGATTATATACTAGTAGGATATTATTTTTGTACCATTTTTTTTACCAATGTTATATTACAGACATTTGTGTATAACTTATGGATTTATGATTTATAAGTTTCTTTTGAAACATAAAATAACTCTTTTTCTCATTTATATTTGAATGTTTTGGTATTATGAAAAAAAATTTGAATGAAAAAATAATTTTATAATACTTTACATCAATATGTTACATAAAATTATCCTTTATTACTTTTTTTCAAACCATGTTAGTCACAAAAATAAGTCTGCTTCTGGGAGTAATCCACTTCTGTATCATTGCATTAGCTATCAAGACAATTTCAAGAAACAGCAATCAATGTTTTAATATCTGTTTTGATTTTTTTTTTTTTAAGTTTATTTAATTTGTTAAGTGCATGAAATACTTTTTCTTCCAGATTATTGAAAGTGGACTACGTGGTGCAGAGGACGCTGCAGTAAATGTGTCACATTTTGTAAGTTTTTGTAAATTTAATGTGAATGCTATTTTTTATTCAAATTTGAACAAAATGATAATTTTAGAATGTTTGCCAAGATTTTGATCAAATATAAAAAATAAGAATAATAAATTTATCAGCTTTTTAATAAAAAGAAGCAGGAAGTAATGAAATAGTTCAGGGGTGGCGAACCTGTAGGGATCAACATGCCATTTTTTTCTACAGAAATATTTAATGAGGTATAGATATGCCACCAAACAATAATGACTTGTGATTATTGAGAAAATAATAAACATAAATACTAAGAACTCAAAACTCTTAATTTACTTTGAAAAAATACATTTTGAATTGTAAAGTATTAAATGTTTTTGTTATACTTGTAATTCAAATTAAAGTAACATTAGTGGGACTTCTGTTGTTGCAGATTAGAAGACAAATAACTTATATTATGATTGTAAGATGCTACTTTAGCAGAATGCATGCTGAGTTGGAGTAATCTGCCAAACGGTTTCTAAGCGAGTCTTTAATGTTATTCATCTCTGAAAATAATGACTCACAGGCATAGTTAGATAAAAATATGATTAAAGTAGCATGGACCAGCTTCTTCAAACAGTTAAATGTGTGTGGAAATTAACTCCATGTTTCCAAAATTTCGTTACTCACATTTTGACTTATATTTGCTTGTTAATCTTTTTGTTTCAAACAATTTCAATAAGCTTTTAAATCCATTTTGAACTAGACTGGAAATCAATCAGTTGCATTTCAAATTCTTCAATTTCCAGCCAATCAAATTGGGACAAGTTCTGTTTACCAAATGAAATCACATCAGAGTACATAATAAACTTGAGTGTTCCCGATAATTCTTTGAACTGAGAAAATATTGCTGAAAATCCCTTGATTGACTAATCAATTACGGAAATATTTGATCTCAAATGCAAACCGTTTTGTTCGGTGGCATGCCCAAAATATTGTGTCGCATGCCATTGGTTTGCCATCTCTGAAATAGGTGCTAATAAGGGTTAATTTCCTTGTATATACCTGTGCTTTTTGTAATCATGCTATATGTATCATATACGATGTGAAACCATATGACTGTCAGTGAATTTATTTGCACCTAAGATATGGGAAAAGGTTTTGAATTTTTTAGAATGCATCGATGCATCACAAAGAATTAAGCACAATAATACCTTAAATTTTAAACAAATATATTTTAAAATTTGAAATATACTTGATGCTTACATTAGAATTTTCAGGAAGTTATTTTGTAGATAAAATTACACTTGCTAAAATTAAATACAAAAAAAAAAAAAACAGTAATTGCTACATATGGGGTTACAATGTTAATTTTGTTCTGTTAAAAAAAACATTGCTTTTTACACACTTGATGAAATCTACTTTATTTCCTTGAAAGTGATTTAATTAAAAATTAAATTCTAGCTTGATTTTTTCAGGATATTTGCAGAGACATAGCTTGGTGGCATCTGATGGAGAGTTTTGACATGTTGCTCTTATGTCCACTAAAATAAGTTTTCAATAAAATTTATCGAGAAAGCATTTTTTTTATTCAATTGGTCAAGTAAAGAAGATGTAATGTTATTTATTTTCTAAGTTATTTTTTTATGAATGAAAAATAAAATGCTTTTTTTATTAATAAACTAGGATAATTTAAAAATTTTTTTATCATAGTGATAGTACTGAGCACATACACAATTGCTTACAAGTATCTCTCTATAGTCTCTAATTGAACAAACTGTATTTTAGCTTAATACTTAAATTCGGTGCGTTCTAACTTTTTGTTATGCAAATTTTGAAATTTTTCCTTTTTTCCCCTTCAGAATCTGGTAGATCTTGCAGGGTCAGAAAGAGCTCGACAAACTGGGGCTAAAGGAACCCGATTCAAAGAAAGCATCAATATTAATCAATCTTTATTGGGCCTTAGTCGAGTTATTCGTCAGTTGAGTGAAAAAGAGTAAGAAATGTTTATTTTAGCATTTTAGTCTGCTGAAGATATATATATATATATATATGTAACTGACAAATATGTTTCACCAAATTAAATTCTAAATAGGGAGTAAAAGCTGCTTAAAAAATCTGTTATTTTCAGCCATAATCTTAATGTCTGTTCTGATCCAAATGCCAGTAACTTTTGGATCTCGTTAATCAGTAAACTATGTGAATACATTTTTCATTATTATCTGGTTATTTAAGTGAAATTATTAAAAACTGGCATCTGATTAGTAAACATCAAAGAGAGGCATGTATATCAAAATAATTTTGATTCATTTATAAATGTCATTCATTATTTATAACTTACTTTAAATTGTTTTCATTCTACTGCTTTTAATTTGCTGAAATTTTAAAGGAATCTGAAGAGAAAGTGTCAACAAATTATCAACATGCAATCTTGGTCATTTAAGCAACATATTGTTCTGATTGAGATTTTTTTTTTTTTACTTAAATCAATCTTTAAATTTGTTGATGTAATAAGTTAGGTGTTTTTATCAACTATGTTATTAAGAAGAATGTTTATGTTGAATTCCATGAGATATCTGAAGTTATCTAACTTTTTAAGTACATCTCTATAAGCATACGTTTTATCTTTTATCCCCCCTGAAAGCAAAGTTTTTATGTTTATTAGCCAATAACGTTTTTAGAGAAAAAGTAGAAAAATAATTTTGTAAATTTGTATTGTTTACCATCAATATTTATCACTATTGGAACATATCTGAGATACATATGGGAAATGTTTGTTTTTCTTTAGTGAATGTTATCTTTCACACTATAAGTACATGCATTAAACAAAGATAATGGTAACATGAACTTTGTCATACATTTGAATTTGTATATATTTTCTCTTTTTTTCATTTCTTTTTTTTTCATTCATCCCTTTGTATTTTTCATAGAATCTGACATGATGAAGACTAGACTTTTCTAGTGTTAGATATACAGTAAAATACATTAAATGCGAAAACGCTTAAGACAGTTAACACGAGATAATACAATGGTCCTGACTAATTACTATGTATTTCCATGCATTTTTTTTTCTCATAACATGAAACAAAAATTGCTTAACATTAAAAGATTTTCCTTCTGGAGAAGGGTGGGGGGATATTGGAAGGGAGCTGACACTTAAATGAAATGTTTGAGAAAGTTTCTGTATTATTGGACTTCTGTATTACTGTATCATTGGGAAAAGTTGTTGCAGTAGATAAAGATAATGTGTGTACAACCCCAATTATGGCAAACAAAGACATTTTGAAATTTATTCAAAGCTTAAAAAATACCATTGATGCAGATTCCGACAACAGAAATGAAATGAATAATTCAACTCCTGTTCCCATGTCCATCCGCAATGATGAATATCATGAAAAGTATGAGCAATTATTTAGATGCACATTGCGATTGTGAAATGTATAACAAAATGGATGATATTGGGTAACTTGATGCCAAAAAAGACAATTTAAAGAAAAATACCAGATTATTTTCCAAAAACTCAATAAATGTCTTTCTATCAAAAACCTTTAAAGTTTTGTATTAAATATCATTAAGTTCCTGTGAATGTTTTTGTTTCATTCATTTTTATTTAATGCATGCATATATACATATCTATAAGTAAAAAAAATGTATTCTTATAAACTTAATTTGTTGAATATATATATATATATATATTTTTTTGCAGTATCCATTAACATGAAATTCTTTTAACACGAAAAAATTATTTTAGTCCCCTCAATTTCGTGTTAAGTGATTTTCACTGTGATTTAAAAGCTGTCACATTTTGGGAACTTTGATTACTTTTAAAAGGAAACAATGTTTAAAATAATTTAAGCATTAAGATTTTTTATAATTGTAGGTAGAGGTTTTTTTAGATGTGTTAAAAAATCAGATTATTTGCCTTAAAATAATATTCAATTGATTAAAAAAAACATATTATTAAATGACCTGTTCTATATATGCATTTCAAAGGAGTATTTTCAAGTTTTCTCCCCTGTCTTTCAGTCAATTCATAAGCTATAGAGATTCCAAGCTTACAAGAATATTACAAAATTCTTTGGGTGGAAATGCTTTAACGGCAATTATTTGTACAGTCACTCCTGCTTGTCTTGAAGAGACTCTTTCTACCTTAAAGGTATGTTTAAATTTTATAATTACACTTAAAAGATAATTTTGTTTAGATTAAGAATTATTTATATATGTTTACAAATGTGTATTTTTTTTAATATGTAAGAGTTATTAAAGTTTTTTTTTTTTTAAAATTCAGTTTGCATCTCAAGCTAAATGTATTAAAAATAAGCCTCAAGTTAATGAAGTACTGACTGAACAAGCTTTACTGAAACGTTATGCTAATGAAATTAAAAAATTAACTGAGAAATTGGAGGTAAGTTTTATTATGTTCTAATCATTTTCTTTGAAAGATACTTTAATAAATATAATGAAATGACTTTGATTTCATTTTAATGTTTGATAATATACTCGTTCATTTTAATGATTTCAAAATAATGCATTTTATTATTTTCAAATGCCTTTTTATTTTTGCTTCCTTTTTCATTTTCATTGTAATTTTAATATTATATTTAAGTACTTTATGATATAAGAGGAATAAAAGAAATTTTGAAATTAGCTTAAATGTTTAATTACTTTAGTCTTTATTTTGTTGTTGTTTAATACACTGTTCATGTTTTAAATTACAATTACTTTTCTCTGAATTTCACTGTTCAATATGAATGTTGCTTAATAATTTGGAAAAAACAATAATTCCATGCACTTCTTATTCTGAAGTTAAATTTTTCCATTTTTCTTTGTTGCTCTTACAATGAATTACGAATTTTTAAATTTAAATATTCATATTACTTTTAAACTTATTTAAAAGATAAATTTTGTTAACCAAAAAGTAAGATTTATTAGAAAATCTGAGTTTTTAAATTTTTCTCTGTAATATGCTATTACAACTATTAATAATGGTTTCAGAATGCATAACATAAAAAACAAACTTAATTTATTTATTTAATAAGTTAAATTTATGCAAGTTTAATGAAAGCTATTCCTGAGGAGTACAGTTTAATTAGTGCATTTAAGGGGACATGGTACGATTTACACAAATATTTTTAATTTAATGATTTTCATAATTTTTTTGGTTGCCTCCTATGTGTATGTATGATGTAAAACAGATTTTGGGCTCAAAATTTCATAAAAAGCTAACCAATAAATTTTTTAAGAGAAAATTTAAATTTATGAAGTGATTTTAAAATGCTACTCCTCCTACAAGAATTGACGTACATATGTGAAATTTAATTTACAAGTACATTAAACTATGTATAACAAAAGTTGGTATGGGTCTTGTGATAACATGATTAAAATTCGTGCAGTACTTTTTATGAAGGCTTATAGAAAATTCCTTAAAAAATGTGTAAATTCTAATTTTAATTATTTTTTAAAAAATTAGTCTTGCTTTGATTCAAAAATGCATACCAACTTTTGTTAAATGTACTATTAACAACAAGTGAAAAAATTTCCAAGTATTAAGCAAGTATTAATCGGAAAATAAGGCCTTAGCATTTTTTAAATGAAGACAAATTAGTTATTTTATCTTCCTCAGATAAGTCAGTTTAAAGTTTTGATTTGCCATTGGAATGTGAATAAAAAAAAACTTAAAAGTTATCATGACTCTGCACTTTTTAAACTTAGAGCTTTCAAATTTTGTGAGTTTGTAGAAAAGTATACAAAAGATAATTTAGTCTAAAAAAATTAAATATGATTTTTTAACTGATTTTTGTCAATTGAATCGTACTATGTCCCCTTAACAAATAAAACTTGTTAGCATTGGAGATCATTGATGGAATCCCTAGTGATACCATTAAGATCTATACAGACGGCAGCAGACTAAGTGATCAAGCAGGTAGTTTCATTTACATTGAGAATTGTGGAGAGAGGTCTTCTTTTTGCCACCGTAACCCCAATTTTTCCTCCATCTTTAAAAGTAAACTTATTGCAATAGAGCACGGTCTTGAGGCAGTTCTTAATGAACAAGACTTCGGAGACCTCTGGATCCTCTCTGATAGTCGCAGTTCTCTCCAACATCTTTATAACTGGATCACAGTCGGAGACAGGGCTGGCGTCTTCATACTTCAAAAACTTTCACAAATATCAGAGTCCCATGATGTTCATTTCCAGTGGATTCCATCCCATGTTAACATCTTTGGAAACGAACAAGTGGATCTCCTGGCTAAAGAGGGTTGTAATGCTTCTCCACCTATCTCTTCAACCCTCACCTACTCTGAATATCAATCTAGGGTTAAATCTGAAATTTTAGTGGAGTGAAGGACCCTGCCCAACCATCACTGGTATGAAAGTAAACATCCAGGATCCTCATTCCTACTTAAATGTGGCCAAGCCTCTCTGACTGCAATCTCTAGATTGAAAAGTGACCACATAAAAAGTCTTTCCTTTTGTGGAGGCAGGAAGACTTTTCTCTTTGCACCAAGTGCAAGACTCAGCAAGCCTCTCCAGATCACATCTTGGACTGCTTGGGACTTTCGAGGGAGGATTTTTTCCCTCTCCCCTCCTGGTATTGGACTTTTTAAAGGTCAATGGTCTTTTTTGAGTCTTATCTGACTCCGTCAGACAGATTGAGGATTAGCCACAACAACAACAAATAAAACTTATCTGCATTATTTCCTGGTCTGAAAGATGGGAGTGCTGGCAGATTCGAGATGTTTTTGGAGAGAAATTGGTTCTCAAAATGCTGGCAAAGAACTAGGCTCCCCTAAATTCTTACTGCATTTTTCCTTTGCTGAAAAGGGTCTTCTAACGAATTGTGGAAACTGAAGGGGTCCGTATATGAGTGAAATGCAAACACAAAACTCAGCATAAATATACAGAAATTTTCTCTTTTGGAATTTTTTTGGTTTTTAATTGAGACATTTTTTAATATAAAAATTAAAATATGCATTTATATTTAAATATTTTTTATGTAACATTTTCTTTCAAAGAAATTTTATCAATATTTTCTCTGTTCCTTGTATAAATCTACCAAAATGACTTTTGGATTGATTATTTATTTCCTGCCATTTCTTAAATTAAAATATTGGCAATTGTTATCTAGTAACAGACTACGATCTTTCCACAAGCATTCATGTATACATATTCCTTAAAAAATAATGAGAGACATATCTTATTGCAATTCTCATGACAATGGTATAAAATTGATATCACCTTTAATTTGTCAAGAAGAATTAAGTCATGACCTTAAATAGATTCATTGATTGCATTTTTTGAAATACTCGTTACTGTTTTTTTTCTTTCAGAATTTAGTGTATTCAAAATGATCTAAATAGTATATATTTTAAATTTCATTTGAATCTAACATTACTTCCAAGAATATTTGAGGCAAAACACTTTAAGAGGTCCTATACCTATATACTATATTATTTTGAGCAAAACATTTAATATCTTGCTCAGCATAATTTTACAATTTTATATTGTTATTTATTTTGAACAATGTATTTTTTAATCAAAGGTGTTAGCTCAAAAGTAAAATAGTTTCTTCATATTTAGTTTTTGAACACTTTGATAAGTGGGTAGATAGATAATAATTGGTATGCCACTTAATAAGGGTTTCATTTGATATGAGACTCTCATTCTTGTTTGTTTTTTGAATCATAGGAAATAACTGTACAAGGATTTGGATTTGGGGAATTAAATACTTTAAAAATTCATAAGTTGTCATATTTTTACAATTCTAATTAATTTTTGCTACTATATTTAATAATTCATAATCTTTTATTTAAAAAAAATAATTTGTTCAGTTTCTTTTATAAATTTAGAATTTAAAAAATGTTGATTGATTTCAACATTTTGAAAACTTTTGAGAAAATTATATATCATCAAAAATAAAGATGTACATTTGGGATTACATAAGTGCCCATTACTTAAAAACTTTTAAGCTGAAATTTTTAATATTTCAAGTTTAGGTTTATTGGTTCAAAATCAGTCATTAGAAGGAAAAGACACCCATCATGAAAAAATTCTTTAAATATAGATTGGAATTTTTTTTATTTAGTGTTTCTTATTTTGGGCATTTAACTTCTACATTTAATTTTAGGCAACAAAAGAAGAAAAAGCACAGCAAAATAAGACTCTCCAGGAACAAATTGAATTCTTGAAAAAGCGTTTTGTCTCCCAAATGAATCCTGTTTTTAAAACGGTAGGTTAGTTTTTTATCGAATTATTTTCAGTTCTATTTTTTATGTTTATGTGCAAATATGAGAATAATTAATTTTTTCTTAAAAAAAACAAACTATTAAGTTAAAACATTTATATTTTGGTTGACATAAAAATGTTGAAAAAAGTCATAAGTTTAGTATTGCATTATGTTCTCCAAAAATAAAAAGTGTGTAATTTAATTAAGCATTAAATTACGAATTTTTTTAACTATTACAAAATCTCAGTTTTAAGCAAGATATTTTTAATTTACTTTGTTAAACAATTAATGTCAAGTAATAAGTTCTAACATATTAATTTTTTTATTAGCTGGAGTATCCATTTTCCAAATCGGTAAATTTTAAAAATCTTTGCAATCGAGCTTGCATGCATCAGTTTTTTAATGTGCGTTTAATTTAGCACAAGTGGCATATCCTAACATTTAGATTAGTTTTTTAAATGAAGGCCCAACTTTAATCTTCCAAATCATTTTCAGTAAATCACAAATTAATCTCTATTGGATGAATGATTTAGCAGATAACATAGCAAAGCCAAATACACACACATTAATTTATAATCAATGGGTGATGAAAGCATGCAGTTCTTAGTCAAAAGTAGAGCTCAACTGCTTGTAAACTAGACTGCAAAATGTTTTCAAAATCTCTTCAACATACATACCATCATTATTCACTGTTTCAGCATGTGTATGGGTCTTTTCACCCTTACATAGTGCTACTCACACACACATAAATTCTGCATTTTATTAATATAGATAAATTCCTTAATTTATTGTTTTTATAAGAGATGCCAAAATTATTTTTTTGTTCTTGAATATTTTTATTATAAGCTCCATAATCTTAGTTCTTTCAATTTTATCAAGGTTGTCTGAGATTGTGAAGATTTTATGATGGTCAAGAAATGTTCAAAATAATGACATTTATCAAAATATTTTATACATTATTTACTTCTAAAATAGAATTTTAAGACATTAGTTTTAACATTTATGCTGATTAAATTAGACATTTCTTTTAAGCAATTTTCTTTTAAAGCAATATACACATATTTCATTAACCCTTTAACAATTGGATAATTTTAAAGAAAACGGTCCTAAAAGTGTCTATTTTTTTTATTCAAGAAAATTATATAAAACTAAGTACATGTTCAATATATATATATTCATTTTTAATTTTTGGATTAATTTTTAGCTTGAAATATGAAATTTAATTTTTTAAGTAAAGCAAACATATTTAGGGTTATAATCACTGAATGCTGGCTTTCCAACAAAGAGGAGAAATTTTTAAAAACATTTATTTTAAACATTAAATGAATTTTATCACACTTTTGCATAATATAAATAATCATTAGTTATTTTTTTGTGAGATAAGTTTCAAAACATGAGATGCAAAGGCCAAAATCACAAACTGGACAGTAGTACCGAGTTTCCTTTCTGCATCTCTTATTGTTTTCATCTCTTTTGGAACAACAAACTTTGCATTCTCTTGATGGTTGCCACTTCTTATCAGTTGGAGATATCTGTCTAATAAAATGTCTTTTACTCAAACAGTTGGGGTTATTCTACAAATTCGGCCGGCCTCTTTTTGCAGTGGTTTCTGATATAGAATACTTTTCAATAAGTTCATCTACTAAAGATAAACGAACATCAAATGGGATTTTTCGCCTCCTTGTTTTTTTATAAATAAGGTACTAGTTCAAAATAGTTTGATCTAACAAATAAAAAAATATTTTCTTATAGTACTTCCTACCTCGTTTTCGAGTAATTCAGTATCTCCAATATATTGGTCAACAATGTCTACTGCTCTGATATTTTTATTGTAGTCAGTGACAAAAAAGTACTAAAAGTACAATCCGATTTACTTCCTGACTAACAGTATAAAATATACAATATTAAAAAATATATATATTTTTTTTATCGGTTTTTTTCCCAGAATTTTTACTTATGTGTTTTTACGAAGAGCGCAACTGAGTACTTGACCTAAGATTAAAAAACTGTGTCGCTAATGTATATGTTTGTTGTGCAGACGACATTTAGATAAAAAAAAATTATTATCGCTAAACACGTTAAAAATAATCTGGTGCTGCCATCTGGTGTATAAATTAAGACAAAAAAACAATATTCTGGGCTTAAGAAACAGATTGTTTCAAGCTTTTATGGCAAGTTACTTTTCGTCACTCCAACCCGGAAATATCATGGGCACAAGGAATAGAGAGGGAAATCCCCCCCCCCCGTGAATTTGACAGAAGCGAGAGGCAAGGGGTTAAGAAAGTGGTACTATTCTCATTTATAAATATTTGTCATATCTTATTATTTCATAGCTTTGTTTATGTTTTGCAATTTTGTCTATTAACTATGTCTATGATGTTGTTGTCGTGTATGACAAAGTGCAAAGGTTATATAACAAAATAAAAATGTATATGGTCTATGATACTTTATAAAATTGTTCATTTTTTCTCTTTATATATGATAGATACAAGAAATATATTTTCATTGATAAAAATTGACAAGAATATAGTTGGTATTATAAAGCATTGACATCTTATATTTGTGTAAGATGTAGTTATGTTATAATTGGGTTTAGGTAACTTTTCTTTTTTTATAGCTGTATCATTGCTAAAACATCAGCTATAAATTAAAGTAGAATTTTAAAAAATGCATTTTTGAAATTCTTCTGAATTATTTTTAAATATTGTTATATTTTTGACATTTTTATCTTTCTATTCTGTTCTGTTCCTCTTGTATTTGTTCAAAAAAATCAAAATAAAGTATTGTATTAATTTTTTTAAAAAATTTCCTTTTTCATTAAATTTAGAAAGCTGCTCGACGAGAAACTTGGGGTGGATGTTTAGATACTGCACGTTTCAGAATGGCATTAACTTCAGAAGAGCCTTTTCTTATGAAAAATCCAATTTCTTTTGAAGATGACTTTTCAAAATCAAGACCACGTTCTTTACAGAATCAAGTTTGGTCTATTCCAGAGGAACCAAGAAAATCAATAAAATCATATTTTTCTCAAGGATCACACGATTTGTCAATTTTGGAAGAAGAATGTGAAGATATAGATGCAGCAGGTATACTTAGTTCTAAATTTAAATATTTAATGTAGTCATAATAGTAGAGTAGTTATGGTGGTTGCTATATATGTTTAACAATGTACAAGATGAGTAATGAGAAATAATGAGCTCTGCTGTAGATTAATTTTACATAGACCTTTAAATGAACTTACCACCTTCTATGTTGTCTGTGAGAGTCAAAAGATTTCAAATATCATATCACCAATGGAGTGAAAAATGTCTATTGCAATAGCTTTCATGGGTTACTATTGTGGAGAAATTCAAACTAACCATCTTCAATTAATAAATCATATGTATAAGGGTTATATTATATAGGTAGGTAGCTAACAAAATGGGAAATTCATATTTTTAAGGGTATGCAAATTACTTGAAGAATTACTTAAACATTTCAAAAAGTATTATAAAGCTCTATCTCTCTTTTGAAGAAATTAATAATCTAAGTTCATCTTAGTTTTAAATAGTCAGTAATTAATTTTACATGAATTATATTTAGATCCAAATCAATCAATATCCAAACACGGAATAGAATTTTTGGTTTATTTATATCATTTAAAAAGTTACAATAAAAGATAGTACTTACATTTATGAGTTATCTGGGAGATAGGAAAGAGAAAGATAAGTTGTCTCAATGTTATGCGAATTGCATTTTTTGAAAAAACACTTCTAAAATGAAAGCTATGAGATGACCATTTCCTTTTCCCCCCTTAATTTGTACCCTATATAATTTCTATGCTATTTAGTCTATGTCATATTACTTTATATTGCTCAATAAGTTTACATCGTGTGCCCTGTATTCTTGTGCTCTCACTTTTCAAGTTTAGCAACCTAAGGTTGTTTTGCATAGTTTTAGTATTTGTGGAACATTAATTTCCCATTATTTAGGGTAAGAGATAAAAATTGATGAATAATGCTAGTGATGCTGCTCCTCTTTAAAAAAAGTTCTTTGAGAAAAAAATCCATCTTGAATGTACTGAAACAATCAAGTTGCCCTACTTAAAAAAAGGGTACTGAAAAGGATATTTTCCGATCACATTGTAATGGTATAAAAACATTTGCAGCAAAAAACTGTTAAAAAGAGATAAGAAAGATTTTTTAGTACCTTTATTTCAGGAATTTTTCCATAATATTATTAATAATTTAACAATGTTATTTGCAGATATTTATTTTTTTACCAAAAATATAGGTTATTTTATAAAGACTGTTTTGTGGGCTTATAAAAGAAAAGTTAAATTCAATGGAGTTTAAAAGTATTGTGATATTCTAGCAATAAAATATTTTGTCATCTTCAAATAATTTTTATCATAGATGTGTGCACTTCCAATTATTCAAGGGAAAAAAGGCTTACCTTCAATTAAAAATACTTCAGCATTGAAGATGAAGACTTATTTGTTAGTCAGAGAGAATTCTTAAGAAAAATGCATAACTTTTTACTGACAGATTGTGTCTGTAGTTAAAATTTTTGTTACTAGAATACATGACACTTTCAAACAGAAATTAACAAATTTAATAAGTATTTACTGTACATAGCTTACTAATTACTGTAAAGAAATAAGGGACACACACAAATTTTTTTAAAAAAATCTAGACATTTAAGGAACTATATATAATGGTTTTTAGTTATGTGTGGCTTAATACAGATAAAAATACTTAGCAAAGGGAGGATAATTGAATGATAAATGATGCTGAACTGTCAACATTTTTTTAATATTCTATTTTCCTTTAAAAAAAATAAGGGGGGGGGGTATAAAAACTTGTTAAAAAGCACTCTTAATTATTTACAAAAGTATATTCATATTACTTCAGAAAATGCTTGATTTTGGTTAAGAATGCAGAACTTTTAAGAAAATTTTTCTTTCAAATAAAATATGGTTGTTTTATTAAGTATTTTTAATAACTGATTTACATGCAAAAAGGGGCAGGCAATAAAAAAATTTTAAGTTCATGTGCTAGATTTTTTCCCCCTTCCATCTTAAATTGGGTTGTATACATATACTTTGATAAATGTTTCCTATTAAAACTAGCTATAAACAGGAAAGAAAGAGAAAATGCGCATTCTTTCTGTTATTAACAAAGAAAAAAATAATTCCTTGTATTCATACTCAGGAAGTAGGTCCTGTAGACAATACAAAATAATCTGTGATCATTATTAAAATAAAAAGAATAGCACTAGTGCTATTTAATTACTGCAGCACTTCTGTTCATTAAAAATTTATTACTTTTAAGACTGTTATAATAGCTTGTCATGCGAGCAATAATTTGAAGATCATTTCTGTCACAGACCGTTCCTCAAAATCTTGTTTTTGATATAGAAATCAGGAAATTGAGGTACTTTAATCAAATTTTGTAATTTGACCCATGCTCAGAATCACCAATTGGATGGTCCCATTCTACCTGTTTAATTTATTGTGCAAACTTCATATTGATTTTGAGAATTACTTGATTATTTTTAGTGAATTAATACACGTTTTTATATGTTTTTAAATTGTAGAAATATTTTATTTAAAAATTCGTTTAGATTTTACTTATGTTTTATGTAATAATTGACAAAATTTATTAAAAACTTAGTCTAAATATACTAAGACGAGGGTCAGTAAATTTTTAAGCGAGAAAAACCAAGTTATAAATGAGACAAAATAACTAAGGACTCAAAGTGTCATTCGCATATGCTTTATGTTGAGAGGGGTTCTGTAGCAATCACAAGACTGTCGTGTTTCAATTAATGTTACTTTAAATACTTAAATAAATTTTTACACAAAATAACATTTTGCAGTTCTTCAAAAATTAAGAACTATCTAAGATGTTTTTATTTCTGTAGATCAATTCAAGTACAATTATTGTAAAAATATCATGTTAGGAATTAAACTTTAAACTTCACGAAAAAATTTCTGCACTGATAGTGTCTATAAGGGCTTTATTCTGTAATTTTATGTTTACACAAATAATTACAATTGATTGATTATGGTTATACTTGCATATAAAAGTCATTTGAGCACTTTTTTATTCACCCATAAGCATGTCATAAAATGTGGAATGTGTTTTTGTTACTTCTGTTGGTGGTTTAAACTCTTGATCATTCATGAGTATTATGTATGCAAATAAATAAAAGCTGCTAGAAATCACTCTGAGGAATGTCTTTTCATGGGGCATTTTTATTAATAAATTGAACTCTTACTGCTTTAGAGCTAATTGTTATATTTTTGCTGATTCTCAATAAACTTTGATAATGGAAAAATTTTATAATGCACAAGTAACTGTCTTAGGCTAGTTAAATACTTAAATATATTTGAAAATACAAGAAACTTTTAAATGGATAATTATATAGGAAAAATAGGGAAATGAATATTTTTAGTAGAAATATTTATTTTTTTACCAATTCATGTAGGCAGAAATCTCAAGTTCCGGGCTTTCCTGACCCCTTTACTAAGAGAATTGTGGATCATAACTTAATAGTTTTGAAATTGTATTTTTCTGTGTTACTTTAAGATTTGGGAAATACAGCAGCTGCTCACTTAATCTGTTTCTTTTTTGCAGATGCAGATGAAGCTTTTTCCTCATCTCATAAACGATCTTCATCAACTAAATATTTTCCAAGAAAAAGTTCTATCTCCCTCTCATCAACTGATGCTGCTGTACAAACTGAGGTGAATTATTTTTATATTTCCTTAAAATGGTTTCATGGTTTGTGGATTATAATTTATGTTTAGTTATTTTTCCAGAAAACTTTTCATGAACATTAACTAATTTAAATCTTTAATCCAAAAAGGTTTAGTAACATAACGAGATATATAAATCAGATCATTAAATTAGAAAAAGTGCATTTTTATCTGATTACAAGTTTCAAAACAAGTTGTGTCACTTGTTTCTAAAAAGTACTGCTGTTCTTTTTTCAATATTCTGTGAAATGTTGACTCTTTCCATATTTCAAATTACTTCAAAAAACTAGAAAATAAGAGATAAATTAAATATCAATTTTTCATAATGGTTGGTATTGTTTTCTATTAATCAGTTGTAAGTAAATTGATACATTTTCCCATCACTTCTTAAAATGAAATTTTAGACTTATCATTCAATTGTATGACTATAGTTCACTTATTCCAGGGTTATAATATAGGCAGGGATATCTGTTGTATCCTGTGTTTTGTTTTTCTTCTTATAAATGAGTATCTCTCTCAAATTTAAACAACAGGCTGTATATCAAAATAAACTTTTTATTATTGATATTTTAATTCTATATCTTTATTTTTTCCTTTATCTTTTTTTTTTCATGCATGTAAAAATATCTTCTTTAAATAAATGGGTTCACATATGTTTGCTAAAGTGCCAGGTGAACAAGAGAGATGATTATCTTTTTTTTACATTTAAATATAAGGAAAAACAAGGGGGAATGTAATAGACAAAATATAATCATATGTTCAAGTGAAGGGAAATATTAGTTATTTTTAGAAATTATGTAAGGATTTTAGGGAAAAGTTTCAATTGTGCATGCTCAGTAAGACACCTGTAAAATATTATTATACTTTTTTACTAGGAATTTCAAATAAATCTGTCGAATTCAAAGTCTAATCCTTCTATGAGGAATCACAGATATATCTTGAAAAATATAGGTTTTAATCCTTTAATGCAAACTGAAATGAGACTTTCATTTTGAAATAGAGTATTTGTAATTATGATTTAGAAAAAAATTTGTTAGAATTGTAAGTTAATATTAATTTTAGTTGTTACATTTATATATATATATAGTGTCTTCCTTAATCATATTAGTTTTGACTCTGAATATATTACTATTCTTTAGAGCAAACTTTTATTGAAATAGCAAACAAGAAGTGTCATAAAGATCAGAACTTAGTTGTCGCTTCTAAAATTATACTTGCGATTTTACTATTCATGTTTATTTTTTCATATTCTTTATAAATTTATGATAGTTAAAATATTTTTTTGTTCCAGTCAGAGACTAAATTTTTGCCTGAACATTCTACACCTAAATCTGAAAAAATTAGAAATTTGTAAGTAATAACTAAATCTGTATATTTTACCTAAATATATCTGTAAATTTTCTAAAGATGTCTTAAGATATGTTTCTTCAATTTTATGAAATTGTATTCAATGATGATCTTTGTTCAGAAATACATTGGGGTGATATACTTTAATAGGGTAATACTTTGTTCATAAAATGCTTTTTCTTTCTGTTTTGATGGCTATACCCTGGAAAAGTTGCATTTTGCCTTGTTAAGTAAAAAAAAAAAGGGAGAAAAAGTTTTCAAATAAAAATATGTTTCTCTTGTCCACTTAAAGTTTTGAATTTTTTTTTTTTTTTTTTGTATAATTGTTTTATTTACCAATGTTGTTTCATTATTGTTTTCAATGTAAATTTTGGGATATAAAGAGCAGGGCTGTAAAAATAAAGTCTGTAAATTCAAAATATTTATTGTTCCCAAAAATAAACCTAAAAAAACATTTAGAAAAAATTAACAATCTTTCATAATTTTTTTTATCTTCACCTTTTTTATCCTCTAATTGCCTATCCAGCAATTTCCATGTGCAGCATAAATGTAGCAAATATTGCTTCACCAAGAATAATATGAGATGTCTATATTCTTCAATAACAAATAAAAGTTTATGTAAAGTAGCTGAAATGGTGACTAAATGGATTAAATGTTATGAAAAAGCTTTATTTTCATTTTTGTAAATAAAGGACAGTGCAAATATAATTAATAAGTTTTTTTTTCTTTTTCCTAATGGGCTGCATATTAGCAACTAAGCCTTTGCAGACACAGCAAGTCCTGAAATGGGAGAGCCATTTCAGTGATAGCACCATCTAGTGGTGGCTCTCACTACCAAATTTAGATGCTTAAATTAATTTAATTCAAGCTCTTGTCTGATGCTAAATATTGCCATGATTTAATTTCGCTGAATGTACAAGAAATAATAAGTACCATGATAACTGTTATAAATTAAAATAGTACTACCACTTTGCAATATAAACAAAGATTCATTCATTAAAAAATATTGATATAAAAACTTTCCTCTTTGATGTAGCATTTAAATGTTTTATCATCATAGATTTCAATAACCGGAAAAAAAAGTTGCATGAATGCATGATTTTAATTATTTAAATTTCTTTAAGTTACATTTTATGTTCTTGTAAAGACAGTATGGGGTGGGAAAATTTAAATTTTTGCACTTGCTAGAAATGAACACATAAATTAGCAATATGCCTTGAAAGGAAAGAAAGAGGCTGAGTGAAGAGCTCAAGACCCAACAAAGCACTTCATGTGGAATTCTGGTGATCTACAAATGAGAATATTTATATTTAACAAGTGCAAACAAGTGTAAGTTTCGTAATCTTGGATTATAATAATAATGATCAATTTGAACAACATCATTGGTCAGTGATCATTATGAAATCTTCAACTGAACAAAAAAAAACAGCTTTGTGATCTTGTCATCTGTCCTCTTTGATTATGGTGTAATAAATTACTCGGATACAGATTTTCAAACCTTTCCCATCTCACCCCAAGAGATGAAAGACTGTGTCAAAATAAAGACAAAAATATTTCAAAAAGTATGTGATGATGAAGCAGGAAGCGGCATCTTCGGGGTAATTTTTGGTACAATACCCGAGTTTTCCCAAAAATTTTGATTTTAAAGTTCATTCTTGTAATTAAAAATATTGGATGATTTTATAAACCATGCTTAATAGTAGTAGCATGTATAGTTTTGAAAATACTAGACAGGAAAAATATGTTTGCTTTTTCATCAAGCTAGTTTATTAGAGGGAAAGTAAATTCGAATAAAATTATGAAATATTTCTAATTTTACAAAAAAGTGCTTTTTGCCTGAACAATAAATATTTTGTATTTATACGTTTTGCTATTTTTTTTCCTTGCTCCTCAATTCCAAAACCTTACATTTAGAGTAATAGTTTTATGACATTGGTAAGTTAAATAGTTATAAAAATTGTGAAATCTTTAAGGAAAGCGCATGAGCAGAAGATGTTTTTCTATTTGAAAATTTTCTTTGCTTTTCTATTGAGCTAAGCAAAAGACAACATTCCAGGGTATATCAATAAAAAAATGATTTTTGTTCCTCGCCCAATGTATGTGTATATAAAAATAAATTATATTTTAATTAAAATTCTTTTAATTTAATCATGTTTTTCTGTTTTACATATTCATAAACAAAGATCAATAACTAATATTTTCAACAAAATATTAGTTTAAAATATTTACCCAACCCTAAAATCCATCCTTTATGGATTTTAGGGTTAAATAAATCATTTCCTTTTATGGTCACAACCATAAGTTTCACATGTACTACCCTCCATTCGAAACCTAAACTAAAAGATGCTGAGCAATAACTGAAATGACTATACTGTTCAACCCAAAATCAAGTACAGTTGGGATCAGTTTGCATTTCTGAGAAGTCCTATATGAAGGGTCTCTGGTGTAGTTGTGAATGAAAAAAATAGTCGAAGTCTCCATGCTCCTATCAAAACATACACACACACATATATAATTATTAATGCAAATACAATTCTTGTCTTTTTATTTGTGTTAAACTTGAGTTAGGAAAAGTTTACTTAAATGAAAAATATATAAGGTTTTTAGAAATTTGTCTTTTATCTAATTTTTGCATGGATGAAATAGTAGATAGAAGAAGAAAAGTTTAGTTTTTAAATAGAATTAAGAGATTTAAATGTATACTAAAAATATGTCTCTTCGATTATATCTAGAATCATTATTATTTTCTTATAGAACAGAAAAAATGGTGCGTTTGGAAAAAGAGTTTGATGAATTACAAGAATTCACGAGACTTGAAAAGCAGATTAAAGAAGAAAACTTGCTTCTAGATGTAAATTTTCCTGTTATTTTTCAATTATATTGATCAATAAGGGCATTATTTTGTTCATTGATGAGTCATTTGATACTGTTTTATATCATGTGAATATAATTAAATAATGTTGGTATATTTCTTAATTTTTTTTAAAAATTTACTAATGAGAATTTTTTTAAAAAAATATTACTAGATTTAGAAACGTTTTCCTTATTAATAGAAATTACTGTAAATTATACCAAGTGAAGAGAAAAGTAATTTATGGCATGTATTATAATTGTATGTATAGATGACAGCCTACACATAGTAGACAGATGAAGTTTATTATTAAATATGAAGAATTAAGTTTGGTCATTTTTTGTACTTATATTTTTTGAGTAAATTTTTTGTAGATAGCTTGCAATTTGGACCATTTTGCTTAATTTTAATCAGTTGCTTCATTGAATTTTTTGCTAAACTGTGAATTCTCTTATATATTTCAGAATAACGTAAAATTCTATTTTTGTTTATTTATTGTTGTTAAACCAATAAAAGTTAGGAGTCAAAATATCATTTATTATTATTTTTAATGGGTTTTTTGTTATGTCTGTTAAGCATGTAAAAAGTAAATAAAGTAAGTGTTTTTGTAAGTTTTACTGGGAGAACAGTCATTAGAGCTAAAACAGTTTTCAACATTTGTATCATTGTTGTATATATGTTATATTGAGGTAATATTTTATCAAATTCCAATTCTAATGTGTACGGGCTGCATCTATTCAATGCTGGGTACTGTCGAATTTCTTAAAACAGTTCCACAGAAGTCAGTTAAAATGCTTTATTTACACTGAGAGGCAGTAGAGCAATGACCTCACTCTCTGCCGGCACAAGTTTGGAGTGTCCAAAAAAGGGGTTTACATCATAGGGGTGGGGGCGCCTTATCACTCCACCCCAGCGCCGTTAAAAGCACGGCTATTTTCACAACATCCTCCCCTCGTTTCATATTCAGGGAGAGTATGAAACCTGTGTGTGTGTAACAATCATAATTAAATAGATCTACTCTTTTAGGTGTTTTTACACATCTACCAAATGATGTATACTTCTTTATTGCATCATTAGGTAATGTCATGACATTTACATCCTTTTTTTAATTTGATTCCCCCTTCAACTGCAACTTCCTCTGTTACACATTTTTCATTTGTGCATATCTCTAAAGGATACACATGTTGCACTGGTCACAGGACTGTCGCATGTTGTGTTTTCTTGAACTGGCTCCAAAAGGCAAGGAATTCTTTTGGTTCACCATTAAACTTTTTCAATTCTATCTTTGATCATTTGAAGTTCCTTTTTTCAGCTTCACTTCCGAGCATTTTCTTGTATTCTATTTTCAATTCTAAAACAGCTTTCCAGATACCTGTCTTTATAAGTTTCTGCTTCTTTGAAATCTTCAGAAAATAATTGTTCACAGTTTCCTCTTTCAGTAATTTCTCCGTTAGTAGTAATTGGCAGTTGTCTAGTTACTGAATCAGCTATTTGAGTTCTTAATACAGAGAGTTCCTTCCAATCTGCATCTTCTTTATTGAGTTTATTTTCAATTTTTCTTAAGCTATAGGTGAAGGCTTGCCTAATACCCTGCCTCTTTGCTTTCAATTCATTTAGAGCCATTTATAAATCGGGTAAATTCTAATAAACTCAAAAGTTCAATTCTTCTCCAAATCACCCATCTGCCGAGGGTACCAAATTATGTTATGTTGAGGTAACATATATTCAAATTCTAATGTGTGTGGGCTGCATCTACCCAATGCTGGGTGCTGTTGGCTTTCTTAAAACAGTTCCAGAGAAATGCTTTATTTACAAATTATTTATACACAAATGCTTTATTTACACTGTGAGGCAGTAGAGCAATAAACTCACCCTCTGCCTGCACAAGTTTGGAGTGTCTGAAAAAGGGGTTTACATCATGGGGTGGGGGGCGTGATGTCACTCCACCCCAGTGCCATTTAAATCACGGCTATTTTACATCATATGTATAAGATTTATCAGAAAGTTCTGTCTGTTTTTAGAACAAAATAAAAAAAATTCATAGTTTGAATAAACTTTATTGAATAATATAATAGCCATCATAAAAATTTGACTTCTTGTCAACATGATGGCAATTTGTATGTCCTATTTTTTAAAATTGTTTTATCCCTAGAGGTGAAAAATTGAACCAGTGTTTGTCTGATATCCTCTTCATTTTTTAACTGTTTGCCTCAAAAAAATTTTTGTAAGGACAGAAACAAATGATAATAGGAGGGTGCTAGGTCCATGGAGTATGGCGGATGCAAAGGATATGTAGCCTGGTAGTATGATGTCCTTACTATTGAATGTCACTGACCTTCTTGTTTAGAGTCCTATTTTTAAATTATCCAATTGCTGTTAGCACCTGTCCAAATTCTGTCTTTCCATTCAATTTCAACAGCTCCAAATGTATTGGTCCTCAAATGCCCTACCATATACACAAGCTTCTCTTAGGGTTCAACTCTGACTTAGAGGTACAGGGGCCATATTTTCTGGGTTCACAATATGCCCTTTTTCCTTATGATGTTTTCATAGATAATCCATGTTTCATCTCTGTATGTCATCTGGTCCTAGAAGGGTTTGATTTTATTCCGTACAAGCGGAGATGTGCGTATGAGGACACAATCATTCAAACTCTTGCTAACTTATGTGAAATCCATCTTAAATATATTCAGACCAATCCTAGTGATCCCAATATGATCGAAAATGATTTGTTGTACTGGATTTTCCTTTCCGCAATCTCCAACTTTGTCAAAAAAGGATTTTGCTCCTTATGACAGCAGCTTATTAGAAAGGTTGAAATCACCTACCTGAAATTTTCTGATGTATCTTTTGCATATTCCTTCAGAAACTATACCTTCACAAAACACTTTAAATACATTTCTACCTGCTTCTGTGGTATTTCTTCCTTGTTGGATTTTATACAAATACAGTGGGGTAAAAATAAACTATCAATGGCCATGGGTAAACGATCGTATCTCACTTAATACTAACATGAATCATCTACCAGGGTGAGTCGGAAAATAAGTTTCCTCTGTCGACTGTGATCAGAGTTGTGTATGAAAGTTGAAACATAGGATGAGGCATTAAAGATAAGTCATAAGTTTATTTTTCTACATAAGTACCTTGTACATTGAGACATTTGTCATACTGCTTGGTGAGCTTCAAAAAGCCCTCCAGGAAAAACTCAAAGCTTTGCATATCGAAGAAGAGTTTAATAGCTTCTTTGACTTCAGCATTGCTTCCAAAGCGTCTTCGGATGAGTTTCTTCTTCAAAGCCGGAAACAGATGAAAGTCACTTGATGGGAGATCTGGATTGTATGGCAGATGGAGTAGGCACTCCCAACCAAGAATTGCAATATGGTTTTGCATTGCCGAGTCATCCAACAACAGAACACCAGATCTGAAAAGCCTGGGCCGCTTTTTCTGAATCACCTCTTTTAATTTCGACAGGGTGTCACAATACTGCAAAGCATGTACCCAATGTACTAAAAAATAATGTATCGATGTCTTGCATGTTAACCTGCTGTGTCATCTTTCACCCATAGCCGTTAAACATTTCTTCCATATGCAAAGCCTTGAGTTTTTTCTAGAGAGTTTTTTGACGTTTATCAAGTGATGTGACAAATGTCTCAATGTACTTGGTACTTAAATGGAAAAATAAAGTTATGTCTTATCTTTAATGTCTCATATTATGTTCTGACTTTCATACACAGCTCTGACCATAGCTGACATGGGAAACTTATTTTCCGACTCACTTTTGTATGTTTTAGTTCGTTTGCTAGGTCAGTATGTGATATATTCAGTGATAAAAGGAGAGGGCTAAATATGCATCAAGTGAGCAAAGAGCTAAATACGCAGAATGAACAAAACTTTCCTGTATACCTTATGTACATATAATTGTGACAAAATTTTGAAAACTGGTTGGGTGATACTTTAAGAGGGACTAAAGTAATGGTTCCTTGATGGCTAAAAAAAGTTCTTTATTGAAAGTTATCAGATATTTCACTAATATAGAAATTTACTTTTTATACTTTTCAATTTTTAACTATGGCATTTGTTACTTTATGAATTTTCTTATTTCTTCTAGATTCATGAAGTGAAAGAAATTAATGCATTAGCCAATGATGAAAAAAATGAAATTGAATTCAAAATGCAGGATTTAGACACCTTACAGAAATTTCCAGACAATGTTGAATTACCAGAATGTGAAAATATTAAACATTTAATTGTAGAAAATGTAAAATCTAATGAAATTTTAAAAATTGAGTCTAATATTAATATTTCATCAACTGATATGAATGAAAGGGAAGAAGAAATTTTACAATATTTGGAAAGCACTGTGAAAATATTGAGCAAACGTAAACACATCGATTTTTCTTCTTTATCCAAAAACTTATGTGGTAATTATAAAACTGTGCTTGATATGTTTAATTTGATTTTGCAGTACCAGTGTTGCACATTCCATGGGTGCTCTAAAAGTGAATTGTCTAAAAAGATAAATGATGCATTGGATAAGTTAAATAAAATATTTCAAATGTTTAGTAATTGTTCAGAATCTAATGAAACAATTGAACACCTTATTGAAAATTTTATGAATAAAATTGATGATATATTAAAGGAAATTGAAATGTGTTCATTGGATACTGCTAATGAAAAGAATATTATGAATCAATCAAGGCCATTTGAAAGTTTCTGTGATTTACCATCCTTTGAAAATTCTTTAATTGATACAAAATCGCCTCGTGTTTCTTGTGAAATAAATCAATCTGATGGTGATAAGGTAAAAAATGCAAATATTTCTATCAATATATGTGATACTGAACAAATAAAAGAAAATGTATTATCTTCTGATAATGAGTTAAAAAATAAAATATTAACTTTAGAAAGAGACCTAGAGAAATATCTTAAAACTATTTCTGATTATAAATATGACTTTGATTTGAAAGACCAGCAAATTTCTATACTTAAAGATAAAGTTGAGATTCAAAAACAAATGATTAACACATTTGAAAATGAGCTTGCTCTTAAAAATGAGTCAGCAAGAATTGACAAAATAAATGCTTCATGTAATACTTCTCCAAAAAATATGCAAGTTACATTCAGAGATAAAGCTTGTCAAATGACTTATTTGGATGTAGTTAGCTTAAACAACTCAATGTTAGATGATTCTACTGAATTAAAAATTCCTGAGCAGGATACAGTTAACTTTAACAGAAGCCAGCATTCAAACTTTAATAAATCTCTTGTTGATAATGACGTTTCTCTAAATAAACATTGCAAAGAACTGTCTCAACAAGATTTTCAAACATTCCAGTGTGTTCATTCTCAAGAAGAAAATGTGGTTCAACAGATGAAAGCAGATTTAGAATCAACTCTCAGTGATCTGTCTGAGCTAAAATTATTTACTTTTGAGTTTATGAAAAGTGATATGAAAAAAGGATATTTAGGAGATGTTGATACATTTACTCAGCTAGAAAATTATCCTCTTTCTGATCAAATTAAGATAGAAATTACTACTCTAAAAGAAATGCTGATGAGATTGAGATTTTACTTACAAAATCAAAATGAATCTACAGAATATTTCAGTAATTTTCTTAAGGGAAAACTTGTAGAAAATTCAACTTTAGAAGATAAATTGAAACACTATGAATCAACTTTAGAAGAAAAAAATGATGAGTTGGAAAAATTAGAAGAGGCATTAATTAATATGGAAATTAGTTTGACAGAATTAAGAAAAAAGCTGAAATCAATTGGTTCTTTAGAAAATAAAGAAAATTATTTTGATTGGGAAGATGATTTTTCTTTGGTTATTGATGCTAGTAAATCTATAAATTGTGTTATAAGTATACAAAAAATTATATCAGAAATAGATTCTGATTTCAGTCAAAAAACAATACTTATTGAAAATTTGTCTACAAAATTGAAAGAGACAGAAAAAGAGTTAATAGTTCTCCAAGAAAAAGAACAATTTCTTGAATTGAAAAAAAATGTGCAAGCTGATGAGGGTTTGAAATATTTAGAATTATCTAAAAGACTTAAAGAAGCAGAAGATTCTAAAGAAAAGATTGAGAATGAATTTAAAAATGTAGAACTACAATTAGAGAGCTTAACAAAAGAAAAAGAATACCTTCAGCAAGAAATTGACAGTAAAATAACATTTTACAGTAACAAGATTGAAGACTTAGAAATAAAATTTGATGCAGAAAAGCAAGAGTGGACTAAAAAAACTGAGGAGTGTGTGAAAACAATTGAAGAAAAATGTGATCAAATGTTGATTGACCAGGAAAATAAGTTTTTTGATGAACTAAACAAAATTAAGCACGAACATTGGTTACAAATGCGTAAAAAAAGCAATGATGATCAGCAACAGTGGCAGCTTGAAATAGATCAACTTAATGAACAGTATCAGAAAAACTTATCAGAAATTAAAAATAAATTGTCAACTGAAATTGATGAAAGGTATAATGAAAAGACTAAGTTAGAAAATGAAATCAAGAATCTGAAAAATCATATTAACCTTTTGACTGAATCGAAATCACATATAAAAAATAAATGTAAGCAACTTATAGTTGAATTACAAAGACAAAAGGAAAAGGTGAAATTATTGGTTCAGAAAGAAAATGCTATTTGTACTCAAGAAAGGACAAATGAGAAATCTTTTGAAAATAAAAATACTCAGACTGAAATTCTTCATAATGTAGATAGTAAAGTTTCTTCAGATTTCTGCAATCAGTGTAAAACATTCATGCAACAAATATTAAGTCTTGAGCAACAAAGAGAACAAAAAGCTTCTGTTGAAATTGTAAAAGAATCTGATGCTGTGTATAAAAGACTTCAAAATGAACTAGAAGCAAAAAAAGCAAAGATAATTTCATTAAGTTCTAGTAATACTAATATGGTAAAGGAAATCGTGGCACTGAAAAAAGAGTTGAATGAAAAAGTTTCATTATTACGCAGTTGTCGATGTCGATTTACTTTCAAAAAAGCTGAAGCTCAAACTTTTGAAAATGGAGATAATATGGAAAAAGTAAGTTTTAAATATCCAAAAAAGTCTTAATAATATTGCCTGTTTTAATTATTATTCCTCTACATATTCATTACTGCTAAATTTAGTTATTTTTTAATATTTTCCCACGTCTCTAATAGGAAACTAAATAATTCAATCAATTTTAAGAAATCTGTTGTATTATGAAATACTGAACTAGTTATTCATAAAATTTTCAAAATTTAGAATTAAACTTCTGAACAAGAGATTTAACAATACAAATTTCTTTTAGCTTTTTTCATTTGGATAATAATTATGCATTAAATGTTTAAGCATAATAGATGAATGTTGTAAAGATTTTGATCAGGTATTCTAGGTAAAATTCTAGGAGAGCCCACACCCTTGACGACAAACTGAAAAAAGTGCCAAGTCATAACGATATGACACCAAGTGAACCCGACAATGGCTTCAAGTGAATATAGCGGGACACAGTGGATGCGTAATGAAAATATATGTAAACAGTACAGAAATTAATCAAATATATTTAAGGTAAATAAATATAAAAACACCACTTACTTTCTTACTGCTGATTTTTTCCGAGTGGAGTGTCCAGCATGACAGGAGATTTTAACAAAGCCTTGAAAGTCTCATCGCTAAGGGAATGATCGTGGGAGTGCCGCCATATATATTCTGCGAGGTAATGGTCGAACTTGCCTTCGAACATAATCATTCATACATCTTCCAAACCACATTTTAATCGCACGCAAAATATCATACTTGAATTACTATAAAAAAACCATGAATTCTTTCTTATACTTTTGCAAACATGCACATTCGTACCTTTTTTTTACATCTCCATTAAAATCCATCCAAAACAACAGTCTTTCGTTCGTATAATCCAATTTGTTCATTACATTTAGGATATTCATAACTCGAAGCAGCCAATCCTTCCTTCCTACACCATTCAGTCAATTCTTTCTTACCTTTTGCATTCAACAAAGTAAAAAATTCTAAATTATATTCACTCACACACGCAGCCATACTTCCAGCTTGGCACCCAACAACAAAATGACGAAATTTGAAATGCCCACCGTCAAAATACGAAAATTCCAGATATAGTTAAGTTTACCATATCTAGTGTATCAAAGTAGGCTTACCAAGATGGCACAGTTATTGCCAACCAAAATATATCGCACCAAGGGTGGGGGCTTTCCTAAGACTGAACTGGTATTCTATGGTTCAAGATGATGAATAATAAATATAACAAAAATTGATTACATTATTGGCTTGAATAGCACAAAATATATTTTCATTGATAATAAAATTTACATGATTATTTTGAACATGATACAAAATACTATAAAATATTGAATGTACTCATAAGAGTAGGGTAAATTGCTAAACTAATTGTTTACGATATGATTATTACTAATTCTTTTTTGCATTTTTATCCATAAATAACAATTTTCCTGTATCAAAAATGGAATTGTGTTGTATCATATACTCTCAAAGTGTATCATTCTGATCCACAATCTTCTAAATTATATGTTTTAGATTTACTTGTTATTTATTTTATCTTGATTGGCATATTATTTACAAGTTAAAAAAGTTTTGTTTTAATCTTATCTTGTTGATTTTAGTATGCTGTATGTTATATATTTTAAATATCTTAAGTCTCTATGTTTGGAATGTAAAGGTCTTGGTAAATTTGTAATTTAATGCAATATCTTTATTTAATAATTCTTCAACCTTAGATTTTTTTCATATTTATATAAAGAGAAAAAATATCTTCTAAATATTACTCACATTCTAAAAATTTAATGTTAGTGCTTCATGTTATCCAAGACATTTGAATATAATTATTAATCAATTTATCTTATTGAATTACCTATTTGCGTTGGATGTATGTGATTTTTTTTATATGTTTTGGAAATTCCATTCATGTGATTCCCCCCCCCCCCCCCAATATTACATTTTTACACTAACGCAGTGCTTCAATTGTCAAAATCTTTTAAAACCTATATTTTATGCCTTTATCAGTTAAAGTTTGATAAGACTTTTTGTGTTTGTATAGTTTTCCCTTCTTAAGATTTTCTAAAATATTGTAGCGGTATCATCTACTTAAGCCAGTAACAATCTCCGCACCAAGGTGATCATTTTGGTGTAGTGGATAAGTTACCCGGCTTCGGATCCAAAGGTACCTGGTTCTATCCTACTGGATAAGCACGCCACCTCATTGGTGACCCTGGCTGAACTCAGAAAAACGCAAGCTTCTGAACTGTCGTGGTGCCATCTATTCACCGCAAATGCAACCAAAGCCGTTAGACACATGACGCAATCAACAAAGCCGTCACAACTCATGACGCAGCAGCAAACACGCTTGATTAAACAAATACATCGTTCGTTCGCCTATTCACTGACTCACTGGTGGGGGAGTATGTAGTGGTATCATCTACTTAAGCCAGTAACAACCTCCACACCAAGGTGATCATTTTGGTGTAGTGGATAAGTTACTCGGCTTCGGATACAAAGGTACCCAGTTCTATCCTACCGGATAAGCGCGCCACCTCAATATCCAGAAAATCTTGTTATTATCAAATAAGATTTTTCTACAAAAAATTTCTTTTATTGTTACTTTATTTTTTTCATTTAATTAATTTATTTTTGCAAATAACATGTTCAAATTATTATTTATTTATATTATGAGTGTGTTATACAATTTGACTAATTGAAATAAAAAGCATTTTTTAAAGTATATGTGTTAATGCTTATTCACTTTTAAGAAAAAATTTTAACTGTACTTTTATTTACTTATTTATTTACATATTTTTCTGTAGGAGAAAAATTTAACACCTGAATCTGAAAATGATGCAAAACCAACTCAATCAAAGTAAGATTTCTCCGATTTATTTTATCTTTAATATAAAACTAATTCAATAAATTGTCTTTAACCACCAATATTTATTATATAATCACTTATGGATTCTCTATTTAAAAGGCTCTCTTATCCCACTCTTTCAACCTTTAAACATCAATAGTATACTTTGTGTAGGGTTGAAGACTGTAAATTCAGTTTTTATTTTAATTAAATGTGTGACCCTGTTTAATTACTTCGTAACATGTTAGCGTCAGGGATCTCACAGCTAATTACCAAAAGACATTTTATTCTAGGCTAAATATAAGATTAAATATAAAAAGAATGTTCATTATTAAAGTTTACAGCCTTTCTCTGTGGAAAAGTTCTTGTCCCAAATTCGCTTGTTACAGCCATGGCTCCACTGACTCCGGCACTCCCTCTTTCAAAATTTTGCCAAGTTCATTTCCCTTGGTCCTTGGAGGACAATTGGTCCACAGACTCGAAATTTGAAGGAATTCCGTAAATGGAAGGAGGTTGAGAGTCCTTTCCACTCCCAAAGTGGCCCCTTTAAACTCCATGGTCACTTTCACACCTCTCAATGGCATGTGTAACTCATTTGCACCCAGCTCTCCTCACTTAAGTTCTACTCCATTGGTGCTCAGAGACAATAGACCAGCATGTCTGATCCCAACTCTGAAGCTGTATTTTGTTCACCAGCTGGAGGCCATAAATCGCCTAGTCACATTCCCACTGAGGGTGTGTCTTTGTCCTTCATTTTGTTCGCAGCCCAGATGTGCAAGGGGAACCAAACAATTGAGGCTATTCCATGAAACTTCAATCCTATGTAACATTGCCATATCAAAGCCATTTTCTGAATCAGTTCACATATGTTATGCCCTAGGCATGAGGAAAGAATAACCAGTCCTTTTTGGGAGTTACAATATCCCATCTGGACAACTTGGTCCCCTGTGCATAAATTTTGACAAGTATTGTTAAGGTGAGCTCTGCTAATGAGCAGATGTCACAAGGGTTATCACTAAATTTCATACATATGTCTAATTTTCTTATTACATCTTCTGCTCTTATTCTTTATTATTATGAGAGAGAAATTACGCGGACCGTCACCAAAAGCCCTCGTGTTGCTAATCAGTGTGACGTTAATATTCTCTCACTCTCACTCACTAGTCATTCCTTCTGACCTCCCCACTCTGAGAGAAGAGAGAGCCTTTCCTTCACACAATCATTGCATTAATTTTTGTGTAATGCTTATGAATTCTAAAAATAGAACAATTCACAGCAAGAGATGAAGCTTCATGAGTTTCTAGCCTGTCATAGAGGTTGCTGATGCACGTTAAATCTGTCAAGGCTCAGAGTCCTGTTTGTGTAGTAGTTTGGAGAGGGGCCACTATTTTCGTTCTAATCACTTGACCAAGGCTCATAATTATGAGGTCTGTTGCCAATAGCTCTCATGTTGCTTTATAGTGCAATATTAGTGAACACTCACTCACTCCAGAGTTTCTCAAAAAAATGATTCAGCAAAGTTTTTATTTTATTCTTTTCTCTGATGGGCTGCATATTGGCAACTACTTTTGAAGACACAGCAAGTCCCCAAACATGAGAGGCATTTCATGGTGACACCATCTAGTAACAGTTCTCGCTTCCAAATTTTGACATTAGAATTTATTCAATTCAAGCTCTTGTCAGATGCTAACTATTGCTAAAAATTTAATTTTGCTGAGAGTAGCAGAGCTAAATTGATACTTAAAGGATCTTTTACATGCCACACAATCATATGACATGCATGTCTACAATTTTTACATCCAGAAAATCTATCGATTACAACCGGGATCGAACCTGCAGCCTTAGGCTTACGAGGTGGGCACACTACCTCAAAGCTACTGAGCCGACTCATAAAGTTAAGTAATCAAAAGCATTTGGTATTTTGACTTTTTAACATTTTATCTGTAGTTTATATTTCTTTTCATTTTCTTTGATCTAAATGCATAATTAAAATGAACTTTGCTTTAAAAATCTGCTTTGTTTTTTTAGTTTTCAAATATATGTAGATTTCAAATATGTAATAAAAAGAATATGCAATTTTCGAACTAATTTTGTTTAAAAAAAATAAAAGGACCAACCAGAGAGTTAAACAAGGCCTTAAATTGTAAGTCAAAGATTCTGCTTAAATACACCAATATGTATTTACTTATTATTAAGTTCACTCATGTTACAATCTATGGAATGAATTTTATTTATTTTATTTTTATATACAAACAGAGCTAATAAGTTTTTAATTTCAGGGCTATTTATGATGCTCAAGAGGTTTTACAATTGGACATTGTTAAAAGTAAGTTTTCTATTTAAACATGTGAACTATGAGCTTTCCTAAAACTAATGTACAAAATGTAATAAATTCTTCTAAAAGTAATCTCTCTCTTGTCATTAATTCTTTTCTCCTTTTATAAATAAAAATAAAAGAAAAATTTTATTTTGAAAAGAAATTTTCATCATACATTTAGAAATCTCTCTCTCTCTATATATATATATAAATATTTGTTTCATATACTTATGCATTAGCATGAAAGCTAACACTCATATTAAAATTATTTGAATTTAAAATTTTATTTAATAATATATATTGCATAAAGCAATTTATTATTATTATGAGCTAGTAAATAGTGTATATATATAACACATGCACTTCATGCACAGGTTTATGATGATAAATATTTTTGAAATGTATTTTGTTTGATAAATAAAATTTAGTAATTTTAAGATATACAGATTTTTTTCCCTTCCTTTCATTCCCTTTTTTTAATTTGATGGGTTTTCATTGCTTTTCATTCTATTATCTTTAAAGGAGTGAAGCAAATTTTGTATGTAAATTGCCATCACATTTTTGTGTGTAATTAATATATAAAGCACATAGAAATATTACCTTAATCTGTTCATTTGTAAATGATAACAAACAAATAAACTGATGAAATGCAATTGGTTTGTTCTGTGATTTTCTGAAGTCTGAGTATATAAAATTTGGAGAGTTTTTATTGTAATTTCTTATTATTAATATAACAACTATTTTTATGTGTATACTTAAAAAGGAATTAATTTTTTCCTCAAAAAAACATTTGAAGAAGTGTGTAATCTTACATTTTCTTTACTAACCATTAAAAGTACTTTATTAAATATTCCCTTTCATTTACCCCCTTTTGCATTTCCAAACAATTTTTTTAAAAAACATTTTCATGCCTAATGATTATATTCTACACTATGTTTTATTTTAGAAGCTATTTTGAAAGCAAGGGAAGATGAGAGGGCAAGTTTAAATATTGGAAATGGTGTGGCTGGTACAATGAAATGCTACTATCTGCAAGCAAAATTAAATAAGCGGAATAAGGAATTGGATTTACTTCGGAAACAATTAGCTGAATACAGAAATGTTCCTCAAAAAAGAAGCACAGAGTATGTTAAATATTATTAAAGTATCAATTACTTATTATTTGCTTTTAAATTCTTTAACTTAATATTTTATTAGACTATTGTTTTTTTTATTTTTCTTGTACAGCTTTATTTTGTAAGGCATACACATATTTCTTATTTAAAAATATAAAGAGATCACACACATTACACATTTATGGCTTATGGAAAGTAAAAAATTTATTGGTCAATCATATTCATAAGGTGTTTACAATTCTATTACAATCGACTCTCGGTAATTCAAACCTTCAATAATACGAACCTCTGGCTAATTCGAAGTATATGCTCAGTCCCTAAAAAAATTCTTCATATTTTGAACTAAAACAATACGTTTTGGTACTCTCAATATTTCGAAGTAAAATCTGTAGCCAGCCAGACTACAACACGTGATAATTCGAAGTAATCTAATAAAACTCAACAATTCAAACTTTCACTATCATATAGAGTCCTACAGCACAGATTGGAGCTTAATATGCTTTGTGTTATATTGTCCTGCTTCCGCCTCCCCCTCCCGTAATGTAGCTGCTTTGATGACCATTGAAGATGACTCCGATAACTCTGACAGATAAGCTAAAGTGTCACTAAACCAACTAGCCAACTTTTCTTTCAAATCATGTTGATGCCGTCCTTTTTCAAGCATCATTAATGCAAGAAAAATCTATTGATAAAGTTAGATTGAATGCCATAAAACAAAAAAGATAACAGATTTTTTTCCTCAAAAAAATTTAATTATGTACAGTATGTATTCTTTTAATATAGGACTTTTAACTTCTGTTTAATATTTATCCTGTACACAATAAGTACTTTTAAAAATACTTTAAAACAAATTTATACATATGTATAATTGTTGTTTTATTTCATAGTTTCAAATTTAAATGTGTTAGAAAAAAATTTCTCTTCGTGTATTTTTAGAGTTTTTTCTTACCCTCTTGATAGTTCAAAGTTTTTCTTTGGTCCCTTCAACTTTGAATTATTGAGAGTCGACTGTACCTTTTATTTTTCTTTTTAAAATTTTAAAGAACTGGGTTTTGAAATGACTGATGAAAAATTTAGGTATGAGAAGAGTCTATGTATAAAATACATTTCAGGGAGTGAAAATATTTGCCTTTATATTATTTGATGACCAAAGAATTAATCACAGATATTGTTTAAAATGTATTTTAGTATGAGTAATAATTTGATTGGAAGTAATGAAATGGATATAATTCTCTCTCAGTAATTATTTAATAGGTATTTCCCTTTCTTCCAATTATTTGTGCTTTTTTTAAAATATCAGTTTCAACGCTTTTAAAAACTTCTCTTTTTTTCCCAAAAGGTTTTCACCAACTAATGAGCCATATAAAGGACTTGGTGACTTGAATGAAAATAATTTTACCCATTTTGATTATCATCATCTTGATATTGCTACAAAACTGCAACCAAAGAAAACATGTAAGTTTTGACTACTAAAATTTTCAACACCACTTAGAATGCTTAATTTGGTTTTAATTTTGCAATAAATATTTATAGTGAAAGAAAGAAATAGAGAAACTGTGAATCCATATAATTTGTTAAGCCGAGCAAAAAAACAAGAAATGAACGAAGGTAAATTTCATTTTTCAATATTACTTTTTTGTAAAAAAAAAATTTTTGGTTACTTTTATAGTTATTAAAATATAATAAGATTATTCATGAGTATAAAATATTAGGCATGGAAAAAAAAGAAATAATTAAAATATAAAGCTTTTAAGGGGGTAGGTTCATGAATTTCGGACCCAAACACATTTTTCACTTTTCCCATTTTAATAAAATATGAATTTCTACACTTCTAAAGGTGCAAAAATTATCATTCTATGTGCAGTAGAAGTATTTTTGATAATTTTTTGAAAATGTTTTATCACCTGTTAAAGTGTACTAAATCTATTACTGAACCCCATTTTTCTCAAAACTAACATTTTTACCAAATAACCCCTTAACGATCGGATAATTTTGCAAAAAACGGTCCTAAAAGTGCCTATTTTTTTATTCAAGAAAATTATATAAAACTAAGTACATGTTCAATGTATGAATTCATTTTTAATTTTTGGATTAATTTTTAGCTTGAAATACGAAATTTAATTTTTTAATTAAAGAAAACATTTAGGGTTATAATCACTGAATGTTAGCTTTCCAACAAAGAGGAAAATTTTTAAAAAACATGTGTTTTAAACATTAAATGAATTTTATTACACTTTTGCATAATAAATAAACATTAGTATTTTTTTTTTTGTGATATAAGTTTCAAAACATGAGATGCAAAGGCCAAAATTTCAAACTGGACAGTAGTAGCGAGTTTCCTTTCTGCATCTCTTATTGTTTTCATCTCTTTTGGAACAACAAACTTTGTATTGTCTTGATGGTTGCCACTTCTTATCAGTTGGAGGTATCTGTCTAATAAAATGTCTTTTAATCAAACGGTTGGGGTTATTCTCTAAATTCAGCCGGCCTCTTTTTGCAGTGGTTTCTGATATAGAATACTTTTCAATAAGTTCATCTACTAAAGATAAACTAACATCAAATGGGATTTTTTGCCTCATTTTTTTTCATAAATAAGGTACTAGCTCAAAATAGTTTGATCTAACAAATAAAAAAAAATTTATAGTACTTCTTACCTTGTTTTCGAGCAATTCAGTAATCTCCAATATATTGGTCTACAATGTCTGCTGCTCTGATATTTTTATTGTAGTCAGTGACAAAAAAGTACAATCCGATTTACTTCCTGACTAACTGTATAATGTATACAATATTAAAAAATATTATTATTTTTTTATCAGTTTTTTTTTCCAGAATTTTTACCTACGTGTTTTTACGCAGAGCGCAACTGAGTACTTGACCTAAGATTAAAAAATCATATCGCTAATGTATTTGTTTGTTGTGCTAACATTTTGTTAAAATAAATAATTATTGCTTAACACGTTAAAAATAATCTGGTACTGCCATCTAGTGTATAGATTAAGAAAAAAAACAATATTTCCGGCTTAAGAAATAGATTGTTTCAAGCTTTTATGGCAAATTACTTTTCAACACTCCAGCCCAGAAATATCACGGGTACAAGGAATAGAGAGGGAAATTTCACCCCATGAATTTGACGGGAGCGAGAGGCAAAGGGATAAGGAACATTTTTTCCTAAACTGCATTTAACAGCTTATAATTTTGCATAATTAATAATCACACTCTAATGCATACTTTAATGGAGGGATTTTTTCAAAAAAATATTCTGACTTAATCTATAGCATTAAACATCATGAAATTTCACTGTTTTTGAGAAAAAAACCAGATTTCTGAAAAAATATTTTTTGAAAAAATAACTAAATATCCTATTTATAAAATCTCTAATTAAAGTATGTATTATGGTTCAAAGAATATTCAGTAAAAAAATTAGAGATTTTTATTCAATAAAATGTTTATAAATGTCCCTTAAAAATAACTATTTTTAACATTACTGAGATACAGATCTGATTTCTTGAACCTACCCTATTAAACAAGCACTAATATATTTTGGACAATTTTATTAAAGGAAAGCATGTAGCATCTAATAAAAACATTAAACTAGTTTTAGCTTAAAAAGGTCGAATACAACTAGATTACTATTTGCATATTAATGAGAATATTTTCCTAACTGTGCTGTTTTTATTTGCATTCATTTTCATTATAATTAAGTGCTAAGTCATTTAGTTTACTGGAAGGTTTACTGATATCCAACTATCATAACTTGTTTATACAAATTGTATTAAGCTAAGTTTCTTAGTGCATGTTATTTTTAATATTACTTAACTAATCACAGCATTTGTTTTTTACTAAAATTAAAAATAACCCTTAAAATTCTTTTCTGGCTCAAAACTTTGAGTTATTATAATTCACATTTTACATATAAAACTATGGTGTGTTATTATTGGGATACATGGAAATAAGTAAGGTAATGAAAGTTATATCATGCATCTGTGCCTTCTCTTATAAATTACAATCATTCTAAGTGGTTTGTTTGTGCTGATTTTCAAAGTTATAGTATTTGTACTTGATCTATAAAGTGGGTATGCTAAGTACTATTTCTATATCTATCAATACATCAGGCTGGGCTAATAAACATTGAATGGACAGTCTCTATTAACAGCTTTTTGCTTTGCACTAAAAATATTTTGTATTAACCTCTTTTCTTGACAGTATTTTCTTACCACTATTTTACAAAAAACTGGGTCTTTTGAAGGCCTTTATTCCCTTCTTTATCGATGTCCCATCTCATAAGTTTGTCATTTTTTTGACCATATGGTCTGTATCACGCCAAACAGCAAAATTTCTTCCTTGAAACTGAATGTGTTGCTACTTATACTTCTGCTACAATTTCCATGATTGCATTTCTGAATATTACCAAGAGACTATATTTTCACAATTTTTGCAGTGAAAATACTCACCTTAAATTCAAATCAAAATCAGTTTGATTTTTCTGTAATTTCAATTTCATTAGTATTATTTTTGCATTTCATAGTAGCTTTTTGGAAGGATTCAGAGAGTGTTTTCGTTAATAATATATTTGATGGCTCACAATTGGAAGATGTTTGTTCTGTTTTATCAAATGATGTTTATTCTAGGTTTAGTGATCTCATTTGATCTCAGTAAGGATATGGGTTGAAGAAAAAACAGTGTCTCCCGCTCCTTCTCATTTTAGTTTTACAAAAAACTCTGGGATATTGGTAATCATTATTTTTATGAAGATATTTGTCTTCAACACCTCAAAGCAGAAGTATCAGAGCGCATTGTTTAAGTTTAAAACTTGGGTGCATTGATGGGAAAACCGGAGATCAGTGGGTGGAAAATCACATATATTTGACCACCAATAGGTGAAGTAAAACACTACTCACTAACAAAAATATTTTGAATTTAAGATAGAACATGTATTAGCTTTTAGCAATAAAAAAATGTGAAGAAAAAATCTGACAGAAAGGGTTAACAGAAATGAACATGCTCTTGAATACTTATGTCAAAAGTTTCCTTGTCTAATAATAAAGGTAAAACAGGATCCCCAGGCACATACGCATTTCCTAAGACAAATGTTTGAATCCAGTTTAAATCCTAATGAGCTAAATGTCTTACATTGTTTCCAAAATGTTAGTACACAATTTGGGGCAACCTTCAGGCTGAAAATTACTTAAGTGGAAGGCTTAGTACCTGCAGACGAGAAAACTGGATGCAATATGTCACTCAAAAATGCATTCACATATTAATATCTTCACAGTGAATAATGACCATTTCAGGTTGGAAAAAAGAGTACTTCCATCAGGATATTTCTATAATGGAATAGAGTTGCAAAAGAATGTGCTCAGTTTTAATGTTTGTGGATTTCTGCTGGAATGATTCAGAAAAACCCTCTGTATCTTTCCTAGAAAGCTGTGGGTTAGAAGATGAGAAATATAAAAGGAGGGTTTAATAACTGTTATTTATGCTTAATATATTTATGTTATGTTATGGTTAATACTGTTATACTGTTCTCTTATAGAATAATATATAAAATATAAGTATTGAAATTTCTCAGAAAACTGAGCAAGGAAGCATTTTTTTAAATATAATTTTCATGTTCTGCAACCTGAAATCTATCAAGGACACTTTTTTTTTCATTTCTGCAAAATTTTAACTGTTAAACAATATTATTATTAAATTCCTAAAACCTTAAACCACAATAAATAGTAGTCTGGTGATTAGTAATTGTAGAGTTTAGTTTTATATATGTTACAATACTTTGTGAATATATTTGTATTGCTTTTTTATTACTTGTTTCAATCAGCTTTATTTTCCTTTTGTGTTGATTTCAAATATTCAGTTATAGAAAATATTAACCCTGTTGTGAATTCACCTGTATTACAAGCAGGAAAAATTAGTAAAAATATTGGTATGTATAATTTTTTTTTATTCTCTTTTCTTTTTATGATTAGTGTTATTCATTTTTAAGCATATAAACGTTAATATCCATTATTTACCCAGAATATAAATTAATGTATTGTACATGACCTAATTAAAATTTATCTATTTTATGGAAATTGATTTTAAATCCAATGTATTAAAAAAAAAAAAAAAGGTAAATATATATTTTTTAATTGTACCATCCATCAACAATATTAATTTAAGAATTTTCTGTGGGATATTTGATATTAAAACTTTTTTAAAAATCATACACATTTTTAAATGAATGTTAAGTTTTTAATAATAACACAATTTATAATATGAATTGTCATATGTTTAATTTTGGATTGTTATTCTACATTTTGGTATCTGATTAAAATAATTTAGTGCATTATTTAATAGATAATACCATAGATATGCAGTATTTTTTTTTTTTTAGATTTTGGCTTTTATATTACTATATTTATATTATTTTTTTTGGCCTCAAACATTTTTATATTACTTGTGTAATTGATAAATTTATCCAACTTGTTTGTCACTATTCATAATCATTAATGATATTCATATCATAGAATTCAAATCTTTTCTTTTTTTCAGCTGGCAGGGCATTTATTATTTTTTTAGAGTATGGTTTTTGATTTTCCCAGAATTTTAATCGATTTGCAATGCATAGCATTTATATTCAATACGATAAATTATAATTGTGTGTTTCAAAAATATAGTAAATTCCTATTCCACAAACTACTTTGTTTTGGAATATATTTTTTTTTATTTTAATAATTTTAGAAATTTCATGAAAAAATTATTTTTTTACTTACACAGTGAAACCAATTCTTAATGTAGGTTTCTTTAAAAAAAATAATGCACCCATTGTAAATTGTCATTTTTTAGTTTTCTTTGTCAAAAACAAATTTTTAGCATTAAATCACACAAAATATATATCTTTAAGATAATTTTACTTTAAAGATGCATCAGATTTCTAAATTTTTAGAATTTCAGTTTTCCCTCATTTTTAGGAGAGTTACATCATGTTTAATTTTATTTTGTACTATGTGTTTCAGATAGAAAAGATAGAGCAAAAGAAACAAAACGTCAGATGGAAAAACTTGGGGGAGAACCTGAATGTAAACAACAATAATCATTCATTATTGCTGTAGCTTAGAAATGAAATGTCATTCTCTTGATTATAATTACATATTATAAGAGTGTGTAAAATATATTGTATTGTATTTGTCTGAAGTAAATATTTGTATATTTTATGGATATTTTATTTTAGTAGTGCTTTAATAACATATAAAAGTTTAATGTATTTTTCTACACAAATAAGAATAGCTAGATATGGTATTAAACGTTCAATTACATAGTTTATTATGACATGATAAATTCAATAATAATTTAAATTGCTGGAGTCATTTTATACCTTTTCCCTATCAAACCCTTGCAACTGCTGCATATCAACATAATTACATGTCATTTAAACATGGTCAATTTATTAGAGAATGTGTCAAAAGACTTTTACAATTCTCGCTGTTATATTTTCACTATCAATTTTGTTTTTAATTTTCAAACCTTTCTTTGGAAGTTGTCATTTTTTTATTTAGATGTAACATGATAGTCAATATCAGAGTGCATAATAAAATGCATACTTGTTAAAAATAAACATTTCGACATAATTTAAGAAATAAACTCGCCGGCATTTATCAAACAAAAGAAAATATAAAATTATGTCAGAGATCCTTCTCTGGTATTGTTGATAAAAGAAAGATTTCATTTAAAATAGTAAGCAAGTTTTGAAAGAATTTGCAATGCTAGCTGTTGAAATACATAACTACAGGAACAAAAAATATGGTAATGTAAATGGATTTGAGGACATGGGAGGTAACTTAATATGATGCAGAATTTACTTCACCTTTAAGTAAATGCATTTAATTAGTGTCCAATTTAACATATGCCATTAACATGCATTCATACAAAAATCATAATTGACAGTCGTATGATAATGTTGTTCTACCCCTTCCTCATATAAAGATTTTAAGGTTTATATTGCTGGAATAGATCTATTGTAATTGATATTTCAAACCTTATATATCTGGTTATGGTAGTCTAGTGGTTATGGTCATGAACTTGTGGCTGATGTACCACAGGTTCGTGTCTTGGTGCCACTGAATACCCACCATGTAGAGTTGACTGATGCACATTAATTCTGCTGATGCTCAAAGTTTTCTATTTGATGTGATGTGGTAGTTTGGAGAACGAAATGTCATCTCAGGTTTTGTCCTCGTCACTTAACCGAAGTTCAAAATTATGAGATCTTTTGTCAATAGCTTGCTTTGCAGGGCAACATTAAAAAATTCTCACTCCAAATCTCATCTATAAAGATCAAATTAAAACTGTTAGATTAATTGCATTTATTTTTCATCTTGAGAGGGACCAATAACACCTGGGGAAAATTATTAATATTATAAAAACTGTTTGAAAAATCATTTTTCCATGAAAAGTATTATACTATACTTATTTTAACCTCATTTTGAAACCTTATTTGTAATGTCTGGTTGGTTAGTGACTTTAAATTCTTCAGTAATCTCCTCTTTGAAGTAAATGTTTTTGTGACTATGATTTCATTGCAATCAAATTTGATTGGGTATGTTTGGTTGAAAGTTAAATGGTATATGTATGCAGAAAAATAACATTTCTTACATTCTTTAAAAATTGAAAAAGGATTACACCAGTTAAATTTAAAGATTTAAAATAACTAACAAAGAATAAAAATGTTTCATTGCATTGTGGCTAGTATGCAATGTTATTTCCACTTTCGGTTTTTTATCTCGACAAGTATTTAACAGATTTTCATTCATTTAAGTATGTATATACACTCTATAACAAACAAAAAAAAAACGACTCACCAAGAAGGAGTTGTTCAATAGAGACAAAAATTGGTGGGTAGAAAAATTATGTACAGAATAGATAATGATTAAAATTTCAGTAAAATTGAATGATTTATTTCAGAGTTAGATAATTACAAAGTAATGAGCTCAATAGGGTGTTAACCAACCTCTAACCTAGATGCAAACCGCGACACGGCATAGAGTGATAAAGCACCTTGATGGTCTCCTGCAATATTTCTTGCCAAATTTGCTCCAGTTGTCAGGCCCGGTCATCAACATTCCGTGGTAGATGCAGTCACCTTCCCATCATATCCCAGACATGCTCGATTGGAGAGAGATCTGGCGCTCTGACTGGCCAAGGAAGTGATTGACAAGCTATAAGATAGTTTATAGCAATCCGTGGCATATGTGGCCTGGCATTATCTATACTAATAAAAGAAAGAGTTTGTGTGTGTGTGTGTTTCAGCTGTACCGGCGAAATTAAGCAATACAGAAGTATGAAACTTGGCATGTAGAAGGTATAGGTTGTTATGCTATTAACCTCGAAGAGTTTTTTTTAAATTCAATTTTTAAGCGATTTTTCAGCTAAATCTGTATTAATCAGAGAAAAGTTTGTGTGTTTCAGCTGTTCCGGCCAAATCCAGGAACTCAGAAATTTGAAACTTGGCATGTAAAAGCTATAGGTCGTTATGCTATTAACCTCGAAGAGTTTTTTTCGAAATTCACTTTAGATTTTTTAAAATTCAATTTTTATGCGATGTTTCAGTTAAATGGAGATATGACGTCATCAGCCATGCCAAGTCTTAACTTTGCGAAAATTAATGTTTCGAGCTGTTTTGGGGGGAATTTCAACACATTTTATAGTAAATATACTTATTTATGGTTGTATTTATTCGTTTTTTTAACTCTTAGTGGAGGAATTACAGTTGTTTTTCGAAAAAAATCATCCTAAGAAAATGTTTTTTCTAAATTTTATTTTTCCGATTGGCAACACTAATTTGATAACAGTTGGAAAATGCATTGGTTTTCCTGTTAAGCCTGTTATGTATTTTTTCAATAACTAAATTAAATTCGTTTAATATACACTTTTGTTTTGCTTATATTTTGAATGATTATTCCGAACCATTTATGGGTTTAGATTCGATTTTGTTGTTTTTTTTTCAGCTTAAAAATTTCTGATTTGTGTGTAGTCAATTGTAATTTCTGTTTTGGTTTAAGGCAGCGTCACATTTATTATTCTTTTTTCATTTTGACCTTTACATGTATTCATTTGATTCTTCTGTATTGTTTCTGGTTTTAGATTAAACTGTGTCATTTATCTTCCAGAATTTCTGATTTTTTTTTGTGGTCAGAGGTTTCATGTTATAATTTTTTTTTACAGTAATTCTAAATTGAATTGGTTTAATATGCATTTTTATGGTTTTCAGTTGTTACTGTTGATTGTTTAGATGTTTGTTTAAATGTTGTGTTTACTATTTTAGGTTAAGTGCCACGTTTATTTTATGAACTACCATTAGAGGTAATTATTTTCAATTGTTAATGTTGATTAATATGTTGTTCTAAACAATGACCCAAGTATACAAGCTGTTGAATTTTAGGTATGATACATCCCCTTGCCAAGTTGTCCCAAATGATGGTGATGGCTTCTGTCTCTTCAGTTCAATTTCTTATTTGTTGTGTGCAATCCAGTATTATTGTTCAACGGGCTGTTCATTTATTATCAACAACTGGAATAGATTTAAGGTATTTACACTTGATCATAATTGAACAACTACTCATCTGGCGAAGCGTATAAAACTGCCATGTTGAACCCTAGGACTTACTGCTCCGCTTCTGAGTTACAGGCTGTCTGAACTCTGTTCTTTCGGTTTCCAGATTTTTCATAAGGGATATCTCTTTGCTGTATTTTGGTGAGAATTTTCAAACTGTTAAAAACATGAGGTTCAGTGGCAAAAACTTGGATACCTATGTGTTTGTTTTTTCTTATATTGAATCGAAATTTTTGAAAGCAACACTTAAGTCATCAGAAATTCTTAAGCTGGGAAAAAATGACTATATAAAATCTAAAACCAGAAACAGTACGGAAGAATCAAATGTATACATATAAAGGTCAAAATGAAAATAGAATAATAAACCTGACACAGTCTTAAATCAAAATAGGTATTACAATTGACTACATACAAAATAAATCAAATTTTTAAGTTGAAAAGAAATGACAGAATTAAATCTAAACCCAGAAAAGGTTCGGAATAATCATACCAGAAATATAAGGTAAAACAATGTATATTAAACTAATTTAGTTATTGAAAACATATATAACATGTTTAGCTGGAAGACCGATGCCTCTTCCTATCAGAATACAGTCTTAAGCAATAATAACAAAGATTCTTGCGTGTTTTTATATTAAACAAGATATCAATCATTGGCATGGCCAAGTAATTTTAGTGCGTTTTCACATGTTGTATTTTACAATAATGCAACTAATGAACTTTTTACTAACAGAAAGTGTACTATGCTTAAAAAAAATATATTAAATTTAAATATGATTCGGCTCATCTAGGGCAAAAATGCAGAAAAACCGAGGCCAATCGGTTGCTTATTGGCTGAGAAAAAGGTACGACAAAATATGGAACGAAGACGAATTTTGCGTGCTAATATCGCTTTTTTTTACACTATGTGAAAAATGCGCTAAAAAAAATTAGTCAGATTTTGGTGGATATAGCGTGATTTGCTTAGCGCCAATTTGGCTGTGGTGATGCTAATACGTAAGAATACAAAGGCTAATACAAATTTTTATTTATGTATGAGGTTTTCTTTTTGTTAAACTGAAATTAGTGATACTATCAATATACAGTTGTACTTGGGCTATGTATAGCGTGAAACTAAGTCATCACCTGAATATCATTCACTGCAGTCAAAGTGGCTCTTTTTTCACCAAAATTTGATTTTTTCCATATAAGACACATAAGAATCTGTTACTTTGATATTTTTTTTTTTAAATTTTGCTGTGATAACACCAATACATAAGTACCCTTTTCCTTAATTGGCAGATTCCATATTTTTCCATTGTAACAAAAAAAAGTAGACAAATGCACGTGAAGAAAATGACAATTCAAACTAATTGAGATCAACAGATTGTCAATATTGTGATTTTAAGTTAGAATTTCTATTCACGTATAAGATTTTGCTTATGGTAGTTTCATCAAATCTTTATTTATCTTTTGGTTTGATATAATATTATAATTTCTAAACTATGTGTAAGGTTACTTTTATATTTAGTTGTTTCTTTTATTTCAATTTTAAATATTTAAGATTTTCTGTTATGTGTTTTTTTGCTGTTCAAAACTGTTTATGGCAATTTTATCAAAATTAAGGCTTACTTTTTCTGTTTTAGATAACGTTTTAATTTAAATGATGCTATAATTCCTATTTCAGTGTCACAGTTTTATTTTTCTGAACTATCCTTTTCTTGCATATCATTGTTGGTATAGTGATTATGTGATACAAAGACTCAAAAGTCTATTTTTCAGCCGAACAATAATTTGCGAGACCTTTTGTAAACAGAATCATAGATCATGATTACCTATTCATTACACAAATATCAAAGGTTTTTTTTTTTACAATCAATGAAACTACACCTTCACTTCTTACCAGAATTTTTTTTTGTCATGTCCATTTGTTCAGAAAAAAACATGTTAGAAAAATTATGGTTGAACACGGAAACTATGGATGCGATTAAATGCTCATCAAAGTAATTTTCCTTCTGACAAAATCTGTTCATATGCAGATTGTATATATACACATGCATTGTATACATTTTTTACATATAAATGTTGTATATTTTAGAAAATGACACTGAATTCAAACTAATTGCTCTTAACATGTTGGTAATATCGTGAAGATAATGCTTCATATTTATGAGGAACCAGTATGTACCATGTTTTTTTTTGCGTGTCGCTGTTTTTTGCCTTATGGTCCTTATGACCGATAAGAATTCATCTTTGTTTTAAATGAGAAAAAGTCATAAATTTCACAAAAAGCTATTTGCTGAAACTATGATAAGTTGACCTGGAAATAATATTCTCATTTTCTTTGGAATTCCATTTTGACCAGATTTTTCGTCATGACTTAACTTTGCTACTGGCAATCTTGCAAATCAGAAAACTGTTTCATTTGTGATCGTAAAAATTTTTGCACAGAAAAAAGATGCACCTTGAAAAGATTTTCTCATATTTCCCTCTGGATTTCTTTAAAATTCAGAGTTGAAATGATTTTACGTCTCGTGCTATCATGGTTTAACATTGCTTCTTATTATCTGTTACTCACATAGTTTCTTGGAGATCATATGCATATTTTATTTTATACTGTCCATATAGGATATATATATTATGTACTCATTCTTTTGCTCTTTGCAATCAAATAATAATTTTTAATAGAAATGTTGCAGAAAAGTATGGTTTCAATAATTAATTTTTTAGCAACGGGGTTTATTATTTGTTTCATTCAGTACTGTTGTTTGTTCTGAACTATTTCAACGGGGACCTGTTTTAGTTAGATTTTGATTTTAGTTCATACTAATTAAAGGCTTTTAGTATTTAATTACATCTAATACTGTATATTAGATGTATTACAGAGATGCTAGATAGTATTATATGAGGACTAATTTAATTTTTTTTCAGTTGAAGGCTTCCTAATATTTCTTATTTATGATAGCATTTAGTGAATCAGTTTATCATTAATTTTTTCTTTCAGTTCATCTATTGCAGGTTATTTCACCCATAGTTCCCATAGCAGAAACTCACTACTGCTATCACTTTTCTGTAATCTTTATTTATATTTGCTTTGAAAAAAATATTTTTAACTTTTGGTTATACTACTTTTTATACAAGGTTTTACCCTCACTAAAAATATTGTAATTCTATAATAGATAAATTTTTGTTTTTAAAACTTAACCCGTGCGAAGAACGGGCATTTCAGCTAGTCTTACAGAAAATTAAGTCCAGGGTACTTCAAAAGGAACAGCAGCAAAACAGTTCTCAGAATGTCGTTCACATACTCCTGTGCTGTAAATATGCCTCTAATGACAACCAAAGGGGTCCAAGTGTCAAGAGAAATGGCACCCTATACCATAACTGCTGATTGAGGGCCTATGTGGCATGCAATAGTCAAAGCAGGATCAGCATGCTGCCCATGGCATCTCCAGACACATTTTCGATGATCATCAGGACACAGTTAGAAGCGGGATTCGTAGCTAAACACTATATCTCCCCTGTCCACATGCTTCCAACCTGATAGAGCCAAGCACCACTGTAATCTGGCTCGACTGTGTGCAGGCGTGAGTGGTAGGGTGGCATTGCATTCGGTATGAGTTTAAATTTCACTTTCTCAGCCATCTGTGAATGGTCAAGCTTCTAATGGCCACATCACTTTGACCCGTATGATGAATGATTCTCCGATTTGCCCAACCTGCCTCTTTCAATCCAATGATATGACCTCTTTCAAACTCTGACAGTTGCTCATAATGAGCTCGAATTCTGCGGCGAGGCATTTTTTCAGTCGTTGAAAGAATCGCAATGCAACAGAAATTTGGATCATCAGATTGAGAATCGCTTCTTATATACACCTGCTGAGTGTTTAGTTCTGATGCACTGTAGCTCCCGCTATTCATTCATTGGACACCAAATTTTGATCATTGGCATGTATGGTACAAATGTCTTTGCATACGAAATTTCATTACAGTCGGGTAACTCCTTGTTGTGTTGTTGTTTTTTCTGTTATAGAGTGTAGATTGATATATTAAAAAAATGTTACAATGGTTAAGGTACACACACATGGTCATGTATACAAGTCATCAGCACTGAAGAGCCCAAAAAAAAGGTGTCACTGAAAATCTACCATGTAGAAGGACTGATGCGTATTAAATGTCATGGCTCAAAATCATCACACTGGCGTGGTTGGAAGTTAGGAAAGGGAAGTGTCATCCTCATCATTTCACTGTGATTCAAAATTAAAAGGTCCATTACCAATAAGCCCTTATGTTGCTGCAGAGTGCAATGTAAATTCAAATCAAATCCCTGCAGATGTGCAAAATAGATTTCTGTCTTCATTGGTGAGAGAGCACCGTCACATACATCTTCCCGTCTTTAAGTTTCTCAAATTCAAAACTCAAACTCTTTCAAGTTACATCGGGATTGTAAATTCATTGAACCATAATTAACAGAAGGTATTACTACCTACATCAGTCCTTTAGATGAGAGTATCTGATGCTATAATTGATAAAAACATATTTCATCGCTATTACCAACTCCAATAATACAAGTCTATCCATGAGACAAAAATTTACCAATGTTCATCTTTGTGAGTCTTTCATATGCATTTTCAGAGGTGAAAAGTTCAATCATTGAAGCCAATGGCGAATTGATTTCAATGTTGTCAAGAGGCTGGAATTTAATACAATATCAGCAGCTTGAGTTTTATTTTGTACACTTTTGGAGATTGGCCTTGAATGTTCTTAATGTACAATTCAATACTTTTTCTGAAAATCTTGTTAAATTCTTTTTGTCTAGATCTATATTGCTCTGTAAGAGAATCTGAATTCTTTTATGCCTCTTAAAATATTGATGAAATGATTGATTATTTATAGATATTGATGAAGTGATGGATTATTTATTATGTTGCGCCGCCCATCCGGTATAGTGGTTAGTGAAGCTGACTACGGTGCTGTAGGGCCTGGGTTCAAATCCCGGAGAAGGCATGGATGTTTGTAAATGTATAGTGCCTTTGTGGCATGGGGGTACTCATACTCTAAATAGCCATTGAGCCTCATGTCTTCTTGTGAAGGGGAAGAGAGGTGGGAGAACTTTGACCATCCCCAGGGTGTTCTCTCTCAAAATTGGGGTGGAACCGAGCCAAATCGTACTGTCACCTGCATGGTGCTCAAAGCTAAGGCTAACGACAGTCATACACTTAGCCCCATGCCACAATGAATTTTGTGGGCCTTGATCTGATGTTACTGTCGATCAGGCAGAATAAGTAACAACACTAATGTCTGCACTACAAAGGTAAAATTGAGCTACTGATGATGAATCTGGTAATTTTGAACTACGGTCAAGTGACAAGGATGGCACATGCGCTTGTACCACACTCTCCAAATGTGAGGACTTTGAGCCTTGAAAGGCTTAACATGCATTAACACTTCTACACTGTGGGTCTGTAATTATATTGAGGAAACCACGATTCAAAAGTTAAAAGAGCTTCCAATTATTTTTAAGAATTCTTTTGATGATTCCAATTTTGTTCATCTGCTGCCCCACTAAGGTACTGCTAGGGGATTAAACTTTCAAATAATTTTGAGTTATACTGAATTTAGAGAGGATTTCCTAGTTGATGGGCTATAGTAATTTTTGAGCTGTTGCAAAACTGTGCCATTGTTACCACAAATCATCAATAATCTACCTCTATATGCGGCAAGTGTCAGAAATTGTCGGTTGATAAAGATGTAGCTTATTCCAAATGTAGTGTTCTAATAGATAAGCACATGTAAAAATCACTAACCATTTTAATTAAAGGGCTGGTATATGGATTATTTTAAATACATGATCTTCAGGTGATATCTTGGATTTAACTGCAAATCTTAACATCTTACAGTCTTATTGCATTTGAGAACCCAAATCTTCTCTTAAATTACACATCAAAATTTGAACAGCTGCATGTCCTGAAGGTAAGTACCTGAATCTTATTAGTTGTTTTTTTCTTCTAACTTCTAGCATAATGTAACATTATCAGAAACTTTACATTATTGAGTACAGAAATACCCCAAAATTAAGTGGTTATCACTCAGTGCTACTTATCACTTAAGACGTTGTATAATTTCGTATATGAATGCAAATAAATTTTTATTTGAGGCCTGAAATAAGAAAAAATGTTTAAAAATTTTTTAGTTTATACAAAATCGTAAACAAAGTTATTTTGATTTAGAAGGTTTCATAAAACCTAACAAAAAGGTCTGCCGGCTTAAAGATATTGTTACGTAGATCGGGGTTCGAGGATTTTATGCAAAATCAGACGTAAGCAACAAGACAGTTCTTTAAGAGTGATGAGTATTTATTGTCGGAAGTCAATCCTTGAAATTCAGGATTCAACAGCAAAATTCGCAGAATAAATAACAGAAGGATTTCACACCTTCAACAGCACTCAGACACAATAAGCAGTGTCTAAAATTCACGTATGTAAATGACTATTCACAAGCACAGCCGAGCTTATCAAATTCAAGGCAAGTCTTCTAATCGCTAATCAAAACAGTGCTCACTACTCGCTGGTTAAAATCAGACTCGCTACTCCCTGGCTGAAACCAGACTGACTCTTGCGGCGAGTATCACTCTATTTATAGCAGAGGCCGAAAGTTCCGGAAAGATGCGCTCGCGCCACAGATCGTGAAATTAGTGGATTTCTCTACTAATTTCTAGAAGAATCCAGAGGGTTCCGAACTCGCCAAAATGGATGCCAACTTGGCGCTATCGCCAATATTTCGCCAAGTTCCCATTGAATCGCCATTATAACGTAAGGGACGGCGTTGCTTGTGAATATTACAATTTTAGCATAAAGTAATATAAATGCATTGCACATATAAATACAAGTTATTTACATTATTCCATACAAAATTCGTAACAATATATATATATATATTTGTTTTTCTCCCACAAAATTTCCTCGTAGCATTCTAATAATTTTATTTCTTGTTTTGTTGAAAAAACATGCTCATCGTTGGAGTCTGTATTTTTTAAAATTTGTAACCCTTTTTTAATTACATTGAGTCCTGTCAAACTCCCAATCATCATTCAATCTAAAGACTCAAATTCTTCATTGTCTTGCTCTAGCTCATGCATTTCTATGAGTTCATAAATTGTCAGATCCTGATTGTGGGAATCCAGTAGTTCGTGGGCGTCCTTTCTATCCACTTCTAAATTTATTTGGCAAGATCGACAACATCTTTAACCCCATTATCAATTTTTTTTCAAACAAAAAATAAATTGACGAGATTTGAAAATCGCGTAATTTCGGATTCGTGGAAGTCGAATTATAACTGTATTCCAGAAGAGAGTCTTACAAAAGAAACATTCTCATTGTTTTATTCTGTTTGATTTATTTCATCCGTTTTTTTTTTAATGAAAACAATTACTGCTTTGTAAATCGAATTATTCTGATGCTAAGAGCTTCTGAGATTCAAATCAAAAAGTTCTTCCACTGAAAGGTGGGAAGTAAAACTTCCCACCTTTAAGTTGTACTCTTTTCAAGTACTGGAACCTGATGATGTGCAAGAATTGCAGCTACAAGAAAAAGGTTATATTTAATGCCGAAGTTATCTGTAAATAATCATATTCCCTGGATCGTCATCTGCACCTTTTATTTAATGAATCTCATCATATCCCTTAAACTCACTGTTAAAGGTATCAAAAGCGCTGGTTGTTATATACGGAACGGCACTGTCCTGCATCAACCAATATAAACCGGTGCTCATGCCTAGATAATGATTTGGGTGGAGGTAGACTGTTTCGGTATTATCTCTTTAACTTAACTCAGTAGTGCAATAGCCCATTAGGATCAGAGCCTACTGTTCCCATATCAGTATACGTGAGCTTGGGCCCTGAGGTGCATGAGCAGATGTTCCGATCAGGTGGTCATTCTGAAGCATAAGTTCCTAAGCAAGTTTGGTACTCATTTATTGACCCACTGAAAGGTTGAGTTAACCTTGTCCAGCCCGGGGTTTGAAATTACCTCTTTACAGCATATAATTAGGTGAGTGATTGTTTATTAACATTTCACTCTAAAATTAAACTAGGGGTGTTAGCAACGGTTCTCGAAGTTTTGAATCTTTGTCATGTGACAAAGACAATACCTGAGTTGCCACTCTGTACTCCAAACTTCCATACCTGTCGAGGACTTTCATGCTCGACAGGTTTAATGTGTATCATCCCCTTATTGGCACAAGAACTCGTACTTCAACAATGCTGGACAAGAGTTCCCAATCATCAACACTCAATTATCGTGGCCACATAGTGGTTTTAAGAATTTCTATCATATTACAGAATTTTTTTGCATGGAATTTATGAACGTGCTTCTCAAAAATATTAATGTTATCTTTATAAATGCTTCGACTACCTTTTGGAATTAGTCATAATAAGATTATACAAGAAAGACTTGAACACCAGGAAGTTGTTTCAAAGTAACAGATGTTGAAGATTATGATTTGAAGAGGGGGGGGAGAGAAATTGAATTTATAATATCCTTTAGATGAACAGGATTCAGCTTCTGTATCTTGTATTGATTCGATTAAAAAATAGATTTATATATAAAATGATTGAATTACTAAAAAGTTGTTCATTTCAAATCTCTTGGTTCTGATTACAGAGGTAAAATAATCGGAAATGCAAAAAATCCTATTCACTATCTAAATGTCATCACTAAACGTATTTACAATAATATTTTTGTTTCAAAGAAAGGAACTCACTTTAAAAATATTAAAATTGTTTAAGATATAAAATGATGCTGTCCATATAAATGTGTGGGTTATGTACGTAAGGAACAAAAATGATAAAGCATCTGATAATCTTTTAATTAGAAATAATCATGGTAAAGATTTCTGGGTGACTATGGAAGGTTTTAAAATATTTATTGGAGTATATAGTCGGACCACGATTTAACGAATTTTTCGCTTTCCCCATTTAAATGAAGGCACCCCCCCCCCATTTAACGAATAATAAACCCCGAATTATTTCAACAGCCAAAAATTTTTTATTAGTTAGTATTAGGAGAAAAATTTTTTTTCCGATGACATATTTTTGTCCAGGACAGAAAGACTTTTCTTGAAAGCTGTAAATTTCTGCTGGAAAAGGTGCAGACCATCAGTGGTGGGACTAATCCCCATCTGGTCTAGTGAAACTAGACCAGATCCATGAGTCCATTTATCTTCACAAAGTCTAAGAATAGCAGGGGGGAAGCAACAGCCTCCTCACATGAAAACCCCACACATTGCAGAATGTGCTGGGAAGAAAATGAATTAATCTCACATTTGGTGCAAATTGGGTAGCTTCTTTCACCACCTTCAAAATTAATGCACCTCAGGTGACCAGTCGAAAATCGTGAGAATGCCGTCTGATACGATCTGGAACCCTTGAATGATATGGCGGATCCAGGATGTCTTTGAAAATACCATGGGTGTACAGGAGGGACAACCCAGGTTCCACATATCAATTCTTTAGCCCTGGAGTAGATCTCGGTTTACGTAAGGACCTTGTGGTCTTCCGGGTCCACAGGATCACTGGCAGCCACTTTCGCAAGATCATCCGCTTCTTCGTTCCCGGGGAGGCCTACATGAGAAGGGACCCGCTGTAGATGGATAGGGGGCCGATCTGAAAGCTGCTTAAAAAGATGTAGAATTCTCCTGCTGGTGCTGTCACCGATAGATGGCCAATTCGATAAATGTTGGATGGAAGAGACCATCCAACTTGAGACCATCAGTAAACTTTGCTGTTGCTGATAAGTCATGAGGGTAAACTATCGTGGGAGTTTTGTGAATGGAACAGAAAATTCCTTTCTTAGCTCATCCTACTCCCCAAAATGGAGTACATTTTTACGATTATGCTACATTCAATGAAAGACCACCTACCTGTGCAATAGAAATTGAGGAAATTGTTGATTTGTTGCGGCCACTGAAAGCGATTCTGATGCAGAAATTAACAATGAAACTCCTATCAAAACTGTCACATTTTCTAATGGACTGTCTAATTTTCTAATAATTTCATATTGCATGGAAATTATGAAAAAATACATTATGCGGCAGGATGTAAATGAAGCAGCAAAAATAACTCTTTCGAGTTGGGAATCAAAAAGATTGTCAAACATCCATTAGTCAGTACTTTAAAATTTCCAATTAACTGGTGAGAAATAATTCGATAACAGTATTTTTAGCTGGTTGAATAAGAAGCGTGTAATCTATAACAATGGATATTTTTTTGTGTGTGTATAGGTGCTTATTATAGAATTTCCAAAAAGTAAATGTAAAAATTTTGCATTTTGTTTGGACCCCCATATAACGAATAAATCCGATTTAACGAGCAAAATGTTCGGTCCCGATGAATTCGTTAAATCGGGGTCCGACTGTATATGGAAAAAATATTCCTATGTAGTTTCAATATCAGCTGAAGTGTATAAAAAACTTTTATATAGGCCACATTTATATTCTTCGTATGTATGCTATTCATACTACATCAAGTAGTACATCATCCAATTTTCTCCACGTAATACTCTTAGTATTTTTATAAAAGATTGAAGAAATCCAAAAAATGAATATGAAATTATCTTAATAAATGTAAAGATATGTCAGGAAATTGAAAATGAAAAAAAAAAAAAAAAAAAAAACAAAAAAAAAAAAAAAAAAAAAAAAAAAAAAAAAAGAAAAGAAAAAAAATGGGTTCTAATTAGGAACGTGCTCACCTCTAACAGAAGTGAATTGGTGGCATTGACTATCCATGCTGTCAACTAAATAAATGGTTGGGCACAAATGGGAAACGAAGACCAGACACGCGCGGAGTAACCTTTGTTTTAGCATATATAGCGACCTTGGAGAAGGACTTGAAGCAACAATGTGTATCAAAGTTACCCCAAATATGCTGCGTCAGTAGTTTGAGATAGCCATTCTATTTACTGTAATCAGTGATCCTCAATAAGCATAATTCGATAAAATCTAGCATTATCATCCATCTAAATGAATTCATTTCCAATAGCAGAAGCTTACGGGCAGCTACAGCGATCAAGGATCTCACACCAATCGGAGTTCATCTATTAAACAACATATGCGAGTCAGTGGGACCACTGAGACAGATCCCTGCCCCAAACCCTGATTCCTCCATTTCTGCAACTGTGTCTTTGACACAAAGGTTGATTTATTTATTCAGTACATTGTTCCCTCCAGATCAGCAGACTCACTGAAACGCTCTCTTATGTGAACCTGGACTTTTCTGTGAGTAGTATAGAACAGAGGTGACGAACCTTTATTGATAAACGTGCCATTTTTTCTAAAGAAGTGTTTAATGAGGTATAAATGTGCCGTCAAATAATTTTGATTTGTGATTATTGGAAAAATAATAAAACTAAATATGAACAACTCAAAACTTTCTTTACTACGAGAAAATACTTTTTGTACTGTATAGTTGTAAATGTTTTAGGTATACGTGTAATTCAAATTAAAGTAACATTAGTGTGATTTTTCTGTTGTTGCAGATTGGATGACAAATAACTTTATATTAGGATTGTAAGATGTTACTTTTAGTAGAATGCATACTGAATTAGAGTCATCTGCCAAATTATTTCTCAGGAATTAATTATTTTTACTGCGGTTCACTTTGTTGACAAGAACAGTGGCGTAGCGTAAAGGAGGGGAGGGGGGGGGGTGCAGAGATGCCATGCAACCCGGGCGGCGGCAAGCACCGCGATATTTAAACTCAAAAAATATTTCAAACTCCAAATCGGATAAAAGATATCAATCCTAATGCCGAATTTGTTCCTTGCTCAAACCATTCGCTAAACCTAGTTTGCGTATATGCAGCTTCAGTGGAGGTAAATTCGGTGACTTTCTTTGGTTTTCTAAAACGATGGCTGTTCTTTTTTTTTCTACGTCGGTGCATCCGATGGGAATGTATGTTCAGAGTATAGAAACGTGCCATCAAAAATTTTAAGATTTTGATATTGATGATTATTGGGAAAATAATAAAACTAAATACGAACAACTCAAAACTTTCTTTACTACGAGAAAATACTTTTTGTACTGTATAGTTGTAAATGTTTTAGGTATACGTGTATTCAAATTAAGTAACATTAGTGTGATTTTTCTGTTGTTGCAGATTGGATGAAAAATAACTTTATATTAGGATTGTAAGATGTTACTTTTAGTAGAATGCATACTGAATTAGAGTCATCTGCCAAATTATTTCTCAGGAATTAATTATTTTTACTGCGGTTCACTTTGTTGACAAGAACAGTGGCGTAGCGTAAAGGGGGGGGTGCAGAGATGCCATGGACCCGGGCGGCGGCAAGCACCGCGATATTTAAACTCAAAAAATATTTCAAACTCCAAATCGGATAAAAGATATCAATCCTCTAATGCCGAATTTGTTCCTTGCTCAAACCATTCGCTAAACCTAGTTTGCGTATATGCAGCTTCAGTGGAGGTAAATTCGGTGACTTTCTTTGGTTTTCTAAAACGATGCTATTCTTTTTTTTTCTACGTCGGTGCACCGATGGAAGTTCTTGAATCCACAGGAAAAAAATTTGAAGAAGATTCAGGACACATGTTGAAGCGCTAGAGGTTATGTTGTAAATTATATTAGACATCATTACAAAGAAACTTTAACTGCATTGGAAAAACTGACGGAAACGAGTAAAAGCTTTAATACACGCACTGATACAGGAAGTTTATTAGTCGCTATGCAATCGTATTCGTTTTTATGTTGCTTAGGCTTCTGGCAACCGGTACTGTGTGAAGTCAATGATCCTCAAAATTATTTGCAGGAAGACTAAATATCCATCAATGTGCTCAAGAAATGCACGCTTTACAGACCGCATTAGAAGCAAAACGAGAGGAATTCGTGGATGACGCTTTAATATATGCTAAAAGTTTGTGAAGAGCTTGGAATTTTTTTGAGCCCCCCCCCCCAAGACGAATCAGGAGGAAGCATATATTTGGCGACGGAAGTAAAGATGTTCAGTTATCGTACCAAGATGACTTGAGGCTAACCATGTTTTCTTCAATAGACAGAGTAACTGCTGAAATTCGAGAAAGATTCCAACAGTTGGAGAATCTAGCGCAAAAATATGCTTTTTAAGGCCTGAAGTGATATTGAGCATGGGGGAATTTAACTTAGATCAAGCTTCTCAAGATAAAGAAGAATTCCAAATTGAGCACGTACGTCTACAAGCTTTCGTAGCTGCAACAGACCCAGGCTGTAAAAAAAGATCTCATTAGATCCGGCTCTCTGAGTTTATTAAAATATATTATTGAGTCCAAACTTGAAGATGGCTTACCAAAAACATTGTCATAATGTTGAGAATTTTTTTAACATTTGCCATCAGTTATGCCAGTTGCGAGAGAAGCTTCTCTAAGCTAAAATTAATCACAAATTATCTCAGATCGACTATGTCCGCGTTAAGGCCAACAAATTTTGCTATTCTGGTAATTGAACATGACATATATATTGATGTTGTGACAATTGTATAAAAGATTTTGTTATGAAAAAAAAATACAAAAAGTCCATTTTTAATCCAAAAAAAAAAAAAAATTAAGCTATTTTTTTTGTTTCTTTTTTTTCACTTTTACTAATTTTCTTGACTAATAATTAAAATAGAGAGGCGACAAATTTCCGGTCTGCCCCAGGCAGCGAAAGCCCATGCTACGCCAGTGGACGGGAGGGTTTGTGATTTGTTTCAAAATGCCGTTTTACAGACGATGTTCTGCATACCACTGTTCCAGATTATCAAACACACACCACTCTGTCGCATTTGTAATAACGCCATACTTCTAGATTCACCAAGTTTGAAAATCTCTGGCACATTTACTATCTGAACATGTGGCTAAACCGGAGAAAAAGGATTCATTTTTCAACTGGAACAATGAATGTGAACAGTGGCGCACATAAGAGTAGGGTTTGGGTAAACCCCACCCATATTCCAAGAGTTTTTAATTTTTAGCCAAAGTATCTATCTTGACGGCGTATTTAGTCTCTTTTTTAAAAAAAATATATTATATGCATGTATACCCTTTCATACAAGTTAGTTGCGTACGCCATAGAGAAGGGGTGGCGAACATTTATGGGTCAACGTGCCATCTTTTCTAAAGAAGTGTTCAATGAGATATAGACGTGCCTTCAAATAATTTTGACGTGATTATTGGGAAAATAATAAAACTAAATACTAACAACTCAAACCTTTTTATTCACAACGAAAAAATACTTTTGTGCTGTGTAGTTGTAAATGTTTTAGTTATGACGTGTAATTCAAATTAAAGTAACATTAAAACGACTTCTGTTGTTGCAGATTGGATGACAAATAACTTACATTAAGATTGTAAGATATATCTTTTAGTAGAATGCATGCTGAATTGGAGTCATCTCTGTCCAATGGGTTTTAAGTAATTATTTTTGTTGTGGTTTACCTTTTTGACAAAAGGATTTGTAATTTGTTTCAAAATGTGGTTTTACAGACGATGCTCTGCATACCATTGTTCCAGAACATAAAACACACATCGCTTTCTCGTTTTTACTAATAATATTTATATTACTAGATTCACCGTTTGAAATTCTATTTTACATTTATTATCTTGCATTTTTTTTTTTTTTTTTGCTGAACTAGCCTTGTTAAATAACAGTTAAAAATCGTAAATATGCCACAAATAAACTTTAAAATACAGTTGTGTCAACGAAATTGACTATGCTATGCGTAGACATATTTTGCATCATAAGCAACTGTAGTCCACGGCGTAACTATGGCAAGACAATAGCAAAAGAGTGTGCTCCCAGCTGTTTCGCCGTCAATCCCTCGCTTTTGTTCGTAATACTTCAAAGTGAACTTTGTTATTTTGAAATAAAATGCAAAAAACTTTGATCACTGACATGTCCAGGGACGCTTTTCCGCTTAGGCACACTAGGCATGTGCCTAGGGTGCAAAAGATTTGGGGGCGCAAGAAATTAGAGGGTGTAAAACTAGAAAATTACGTAACACCACCACCTAACGAGTCATGAGAGAAGTATTTTTGTCCCAAAGAGAGTAAAGACTAAAATGAGATCTACTACGGAAAATGAAAAGCTTAACAGTTTGATGTTGCTAAGCGCTAAAAATGGTGTTACAATGATGTTATTAATGTTTTTGCAATGTTTCAGAGCTTGAACAAAACCTTTGTTGTACTTGTACAAATAACAGTGACTCAACAAAGAATAAGGATGCCTAAAAGTAAAAGATAGTACAGCGTTGAAAAAGATAATTATCAAGTTGAAAACAGTTCATACAATAATGTATACTGAATACTGTAATTGCAAACGATTTCATTAATTTGCTGTACTAATTCACTAGAGAGTGAGTGGGTGGTTCGGGAAGTCGTAAGGTAAGAAACAAACAAGATTGGCCAAGCCACGCCACTATTCTTTCCTTACGGTTGCTAGTCCAGGACACGGCGAGTTCATAGGTGGTGGATAATGCAAAAACTAAGAAAGGAAAAATCCCTCCCGAACCAAAACTGACAAGGTAAGAACTGTAGGAGAGGGGTGCTCTGGAAATAGGGTGGAGGAGGCGTAACAATTTGAAGTGCCTAGGGCGCCGGGGAGGTTAAAAAACGGCCCTGGACGTGCCCAAAATATTGTGTCGCGTACCAATGAGGGCATGCGAGCCACTGGTTCGCCATCCCTGCCATAGAGTGTAGAGCCTGAATAATGAGTCTAAAAATGAAATGGTGTTGTCTGGGGCAAAAGAGAATTTTTGGAGACTCAATTCAAACTTTCCGACGGAAGAGTTTTTTGGATGAATCTTCAAGAGCTCAGAATAGATTATAATTGTTTCAATAGTGCTTGTGGGTCGTCGCAATATATATTTTCCTATCAGCAGCCTTTATTATTATCCAGTATCATTAAAAAAAAGTCTTTTAACACCTTATTTGTTTAACTACGTTTCTTATCCGTTTACCAATGAATTGTTTTACTTCCTTTTTAAATGTTTTTTTAAAAATCTTTTTATGGTTCTCTTATGGGGAATGAGTGTTTATTAACACCTCATTATAAAATTTTTTTTATTTCTAATGGGCTGCGGATTGGTGTTTTACCTTTGCAGACCTAATACATTCCCCGGAATCTGGTATCTTGTTCAATAGTTTGCGGTAAAATTACAAATAGAAACTACAAGGGGTGATCAAATGAAAAGGTACGAAATGACACGGTGGGTACAAATATAGACTTTATTCAAAATATACACCATAGGCCTGAGCACAACGATCCCACTGATGAACAAGCCGCGGGATTCCTTGTTCCCAGAATTCCTGTGGCTGCGACGAGACCCAGTCCTTCACAGTGTCCTTGAGTACGTCGTCCGAGTTGAAGCGCTTTCCTTTCAGGTGTTTCTTCAGTGGACCAAACACATGGAAATCGCAGGGTGACATGTCCGGACTGTAGGACGGATGGTCCAACGTCTCCCATTGGAACTTGTCCAGTTCCATTTGTGTGACTCTGGAGACGTGTGGACGCGCGTTATCATGGAGCAGAACCACACCCTCCGTGAGCAGCCCCGGTCTTTTGTTCTTGATGGACCTGCGTAGGCGTCGGAGTGTCTCACAGTACACATCGGAGTTAATGCTTTTTCTGTGCTCGAGTAATTCTGTGCTCGCATCATTTGGACGCCGCTTTTTATAAGAGCCTTTACTCTCTCCTGCGCATGCGGGCACCCGCGCATGATCCGATCCCAGTCAGAGTCTCCAATGGCATCTCGAAATGTCTCGCTACATTCTCCCTTGGCGGAATATGCAAATATTTAACTGTTTCATTTTTATGTCGTTTCGTACCTTTTCATTTGATCACCCCTTGTAATAATTGGATTTTTTAGAGTTTAAATATAGTCTTCGCATCTCTTTTAATCGAAAGTATTTTCTCTCATCGAATTAGCTTTGTTGGATGGATAATTTTTCTGTTGTTATACATTCTGTTTTCCTCTCTCAAGCACTTTACAAAAAGTAGTAAGCAGCTCAGGTGGTGAAAACTACTAATTTAGCTGATTTACCACTGTTGTAATAAAAGTAATTAATTTTCGAAATACATTTGTTGTTTCCTTTCTTTAAACAGAATATATTTGCTACGGAACAAACAAAATTCTGCCAAGCAATGCTTTAAACATCAACTGAATTCCCAGATAATTTTTTAAAAAACTCTTAAATATATTGATATTTGATAAATTCATTTAAAAGTATGAGCATCGAAATTCGAAAATTTGGTGTTCGATTACCTATATTGCACTTATTTCACTTTTTGTTTACATTTTATTTTTTAATGAACTTTTAAAATAAAAATTAGGTTTTATTCATTAAATTTAAGTGTAGTTTATAAACCGCAAAATTACTTTTTTACTTTAAGTTAATTTCGAAAATTAAGATACAAGGTTTTTCTTATAAATTTTTCAAGTATATGATCAATTCTAGAAGCTACCATATTTCAAGTATATATTGTCTAAAAAAAGTTTTTTTTTTATTTCGTTTTAGGACACGGTTTTTAAACTGATGTATAAAAATGCCTGGTATTAAATTTATTAAATTAGATTTTCAAGTTAGATTTTTTTAATTCAATAATTGAATGATAAAGTTCTATGAAATTAAATGAAAAAAGTCAAAAAATGAGGGAATTTTTTATATGAAATAAGAAATATATATAAACTGCTTTTAAAATTGAAGGAAAAATACACTTTTAATATTTCAATCCCGACATTTCTTAAGGATATTATTTTGGTGAAACAAATATTTATTATAAATAAGGAAATTAATATATACTTGATTGGGGAGTTATTATTTGAAAGTAAAATTTAAAATATATTAAAAAAATTTAAAATTGGACGTATGTTACGTAGTTACGTAACTGCGTACGTTTAACGTACCAAACGTAGTTACTGCAACGTCAAATCAAACGTACTTACTGCGGCGAATCCTTACACTTTATTTACTGAAAGATAATAAAGAGTATGTTTTTTTAAGAAAATGAGCACAAAATAATTCTCAACACAATTCATTCTCAATCCAAAACGGTATTAGAAAACAGGGTAAATCTATGTTGAAATGATAAAACCGTCAGCTACATAAGTGGAAACGATAACTGAAGACAAGGCTATGTCGAAACAATGAAAACATCAGCTTCCTAAGTGAAGACGGTGTCCGAAAACAGGGTAAACCAATGCGTCAGTGTCCTATGTGGAAACGGTGTCTGGAGAGAGGGTAAAGCAGAATGTCAGCATCCTAAGTGAAAACGGAATCTAAAGACAGTGTGAGAATACACATCAGCTTCCTAAGCGAATATGGAATCAGAAGACTTGTTAAAGTTATGTGGATGCAATAAAAACGTTATCGGAGACGGTTTCTGAAGACAGGATAAGTTTGAATGGTGTTCGAAAACAGGAAAAAAAAAAAAAAAAAAAAAGAAAGCTCGGCAAGCAATTGTACAGTATTAGTGAGTTGGCATTTGTTTTTTAAAATTATTTCTCGACAGTTTATGATGCTTCTGGTATATTCTATGACTTCATTAACATGATTTTAAGTAAAAGACGTTGAGTTATCGAAGGCTGTAAGATGTTAATATCCCTCATCTAATTAAATAGATTTTCTTTATGCCTAATAATGATACTTTAAATATTTTCTAGACCTCTAACAATAAGTTTTTAGCTCAAAAAATTTTTTTAGTAGCACGCATGAATTTTAATATCTCATAATACATATTTTCATTTAGATGCTTTTTTAAAAATGCATTAGTAAATACATAAAATATTTTATATATATATGAATAAAATAGTTAGTGTGTGTGTGTGTGTGAAAGCACTGGACAACTTCTTCGAAACAAATTCTAGAACTTTATAATTTTTAAAATTATTATTTTTCTTTTTCATAGGTAAAATTATTTTTAAGGTATTGAGCACTATTTATAGAAAAATATTTTAGTACATTATATATGCACATGCATTCTGTGTATAAATATAAAAAATTTCGAAGAATATATTTTTAACAGTGTTCTTAAATAGTATTGTGTTTTTTTTTCTAAATAGTCCAGTTTATTCGGGGATAATCGGGAGCTCCCCAAATCAAATAACAAAAACTAAACTCTCACACCATCAAGAATTCGTTTAAAGACTTTCGGAACTCAGTGTTTTACAATAAAAATATTGATGAAAAAATGTACTTTTCGTCATACTGATTATGAAAGGAATATTGTCGAATATTCATATGCAAAGAGAACATTATTTTAGTTTTTGATTATGTTGGGACCATTTCGATCGTGGGGCCCCAGTTCATAGTATTCACTGTACCCCTAAATGGGTACCATATCCCCGAGTTCGCGCCCAAGACCATTAGGTTTTCCCAGCCACAATGGGACATTCAGTGAGTGAGTGAATGAATAGTAACGTAGCACTGTTAATTTACTTCAGTGCTTTTGGTGACGAACCTCGTAATTTTGAACCATAGTCAAGTGACGAGGATGACACCTGAGCTAGCACCCTCTTTCCTAACTTCCACACCATTCCACGTTTGAACCTCAACATAATGAACATGCTTCGGTCTTCTCTGCACGGCGGGTCTTTAGCGATACTAGGCTCGAACTCATGATACACCAGTTATGAGTCCGTAACTTTGACCACGGGGCTATTGTGGTCTCATGGGACATTTAAGAAATTTCTTTAACAAAACCAATCAGCGGAGTCTTGTTTTTGTCATCTTGAACTTCGTATGTTTTCAAATGTTTTAAAAGAAAAGAAGACAAAATACAACTCAACTGAGCTCTTTCTTGTAAACAAATGTAATCCTTAAGAAACGTGCTAGTGTGGAATAAGTGTAAGGGAATGTTTTTATTTATTTATCAAACACTTATGTGTAGATTTTTGTATTATTACAAAATAGATTATTTAATGTTTAGAAAATAGTTAATTTTTTTACAAAAACTTGCTGGCGTTTAAAGCATGGTTGGGGAATTCAGGCTGCAACTTAAAACCGGATTACATTAAAAAAAGTCGATCATGAACAAGTAACGACAGAATATTTTCTTGGCAGGATATGTTTTTGGTTAAAATTTCCTGTGTTTTGATAAAGTGAATTATAATTTATTAATTAAAATAATTTGGAAGAATAATTATATTAATTACATAAATTTATAATCTTTAAATAAATCTTCCTTACCTTATAAATCCTTAAATAAATAAATAGTTGTTAAATAAAAAATAGTGAATTTTGTGTTCGATTTTGGAAAAATTCTTTTATGTTAACTCTACTATTTGAATGCCAGTTTTGCAGTTAATCTTAAATAATTTACGTTTTTTATATATTTTCTTATGTCATTTAAAAAAAAAAATGTTAGTGAATATTGCTTTTATCACTTGTTTATCAACCTTTAGAATCTGTTGTAGTTCTTACAAGAATTGTATTCACTCTTCAGTAAAGTTACAGTTGAGTTACCTGATTTTTTGGTGCTAAAGAGATTTAGCCAGACTGTGCTAAAAGGAATCATGTGTTTTTGTAATCATAGAAAATACATGGTTCACAAATGATAACTAGGGGAAAAAATGCAAAGGAAATGCTAAACTGTTTTGATATCAGTACCCTGCTGATTTTTCTATCAAATTGGGCTGATAACACTGGCTTAGCTAATTCTGAGTTGGCCCTGTATCAAAATTCCTTTGGGGCCCTTTTATAGTTATGAGAACCCTCTTAGTAGGACTGTAGTTACACATTTTGGGGCCCTGTATCATTGATACAGCAGTAGCTACGTTCCTGGCTGATAGATAACGTTAGACTGGCCACCAAAGATCTATTTTACACAATTTCAAAATCACACCAAAAATGAAGAGCTCATGAATAACGTATTATTTCTCGAAGATTGTAGTGACTATTTGAAAACTAAAATTATTAAAACAATTTCAAAAATCTCTCACTCGCTAGAACTCATAACCATTTTATTCACACAGTCATGCAGGGGTCATGGTAGCCTAGTGGTCAAGGTATCGGATTGTGACTGGCATGTCATGAGTTTGAGACCAGTTCCACTAAAGACCGACCGTGTAGGGCAGCGATGCACGTTATGTCTGTCGAGAGCTCAAACATCCTCCCATTGGTTTGGTGTGGTAGTTAGGAGAGGGGGTATCAGCACAGGTGTCGTCCTTGTCACTTGACCATGGTTCAAAATTACGAGGTCCCTCGCCAAAAGCCCTCGTGTAGCTGAACAGTGCAGTGTTAATATTCACTCAGTCATTCACAGCAGTCATGCAAACCTCACAACAAAATACACACCAAACCACACAGTACTTTTGCTTATTTTTGATTCATTCACCAGAATTACATTTATCAATCTTGTTAATTAACTTCATGCGAGATAGGAGATTATATATGCTTAAGTAGTTAACATTGAACCCCGTATTTTTCCTCAAAATCCTGCACATGTTTGGTACTTAATGTTGATTAATTTCTTCAAATGTAAAGATATACCAATTCAAGAAATGTCTTCATTTGCTGTCATCATTATAACTGTGTTTGAATATTACCGGGAATGATTTCCACTACTGGCTATATTTCGCAGCATTTGACGATGTCATTGGATTTGACAAAATTTGTTAGTGGCATATGTAAGTGCCCATTTTTCTGGCTTGACAATTCATTACCAACACTCATTTCCTTTTTCTCAGTCAAGTACATAGATTTGCCATATTTTGGATGTTTATAATGAGATGCTATTGATCTTTCATTCAAAAGTAAAATGATCCACTTGGTCTAATTCACAATACTTATGTATTAGGGTCACTGCTGCAAAATTTGCGCCACGCAAATAGTACCATGATATCAAAACAACACAGATTCATACGTATTTTATTTGAAGGGAAACAATTATCATGGCACAGTTTTGGCTTTGGGGAGGCTAATACATAAGTGTCTAATTCACTTTTGTCAGCAATCCTTTAGGCAGCAAATGCCTTTATTTCTTCATCTAAATTGATCTTTCACATTTCGTTATTTCTTTCAACTTTCTTTATGGATACTAGATTTTTGAAGCATATCAATATTATCTAGTTCTAATTAACACAAACTCCAAGATAGACTAGCTTTCAGTGCCGGTTTATCCATTGAGTGCTTGGGCCGGGGGCTCATATAAACTGGACTTAACCAGATTTTCTGATTATAAATTTCGATCCGCCAATGCCAAGGGGGCCTGTAAATCTTCTGCACCCAAGGCCCGAACTAAGCTTAAATTGGCACTGCTTGCTTTCCTTATGAAATGTTTAAAGTATAGAAGGGGAACCTTATCTAGTATTCAAAGATGTGTTAATTTCATGAAACTAAGGTAAAATTCACTGAAGTAGGTATGCTGTAATGTGCATTCCATGTATGTGTTTCTTTTGCTTGTAAAGGAAATTTGATCATAAATAATTAAAATTTGTTCTTTAGTAATATTTTTCTCTTGCATCATATTTAAATCTTTCTTTTTTAACAATTATAAATTTATCTGTGTTTTTATTTGCTTTTTAAATTTATAAAATGTATATCTTTATAGGAAATTTTTTTTAAAAATTTAGATATTGTGCAAAGAGTGGGGTATGAATCCTATAGAAAAACCAAAAGGTGTAAAATTATGGAAGAAACAGGTTTGTGTATTTCTTACGCTAATGTTTTTGCATTTTATGTTTTCCTATTTAAATTATTTAGATTTTCAACCCATACCTAATTTATGTAGTGTTATGTAGGTTATTTAAAATAATTTTTTGGGTGCTGCCTCTGGAGATACATCTGTGAGAAAAACTGTTAAAATGATATTTTCTTACAAATTGTTAGAAAGCAAAAGAAATGCAAACACTTGAAGAATTTGATATGAAAATTTATTTATTATTTGTGCTGTATTTATTTGAATGTAAGAGGCCATCGATTCTAAGGTGCACCCCATCTCAACAGGATTTTGTGAAAAAATTAAAAAAAAAATAGTTGTAAAAGGCTTATTGATATCTGATATTTTTGAAATTAAAATGAGAACTAATGTGAATAATTAATTTATCTCATAGTATTAAAAAAATTTTAAACACGTTCATAAGCATGTAATTGTTTAAACTGTCAGTATTATGTTAAATTTCCCCTATCCAATGCATTTTTCCACTTATTCTTCTAAACTACACCTAATTTTCAATTGCATTAACATCGAGACAAAAGTGTGGCTTGAATATATATGTTAATTCTTAAACAAGAAATGTATATTTCTGAAGAAATAAAAATCTGTTGGGAGTGTATTTAGAGAGCTTCTGATTAAGTTTTCTTTACAAATAGTTTTTTCAATTCCTACTATTAATTCATACTCTCCCGATAAATATATATTTATTTATATATCTTGTTCAAATTTTTATATCGTTAATAAAATACTTTTTGTTCATCCACTCAAGTTCAAATACATTTTTTTAAAACTTGTAGTGGATGACAATGTTAATATAGTTTTTCTAAATATTAATTCAATTATTAAATTTAATTAATAATAATTAAGAGATATATTTTAATCAATATTCCTCTAGATGGCAGCACCTTTGGATAAAGAAGCTTTTGTTAACTTTGTGACGAAGATTTAACTTAACCTGAATAATCATATGCTAGTTTTTGACATCAGCATTTCTCTTACACTGGTTTTCAGATAAATTCTTACCTATTTTTTCAACTTTTATCAAAAAATGTAATTACAAATTCAATGTGGTTAAAAAGTTTTTAATGTTAATTTAAAAGGTGTTTTGCCACTTAATATTGTAGTTCTTTCATATGTGTGTACATATTTATGTTAATTGTGAATATTTAATAAAAAGTAACTAAAATAAAATTTTCTTTGTTGACCTGAGTAGGAATTGACTTAAAATTTTTTTTTATATTATTTCTTTATAATGATTTTATTTTAAAATGTATGACTTAGGAGTTTTAAAAGAAAAAATTATGTCCACCAGAAGTTTCATTCTATATAAATCTGCATTTAACTTGAAAAATGTTTTTTCTTAATTAATGAAATGTGGAATATATTAGAACCATTAATTAAATGTCATAATTCATTTTTAGTTTCTTGATATCAATGAGGGGGAAAAAATTTCTTGAAATTTTTTTAAAAAAAAATGCTTTGACATGTTCCCATTTGATGAACTAGCTTAAATATCTTTCAAAAGTAATGGTGAATGTAAAGTATGCTCAATCTTTAAAAGGTTTTTAAATTCTCTTAGAATATGAATAAATTGGTGTAATGGCTGGTAAAATTTAGTTATGTATGTGAATATACAAATCAAAAAATACATTTGAGTAATATACTGGCAAATGAAATAAAAAATCCCCCCCCTCCCGTTTTTAACTTCTGATTGGTTTCTCTTTTCTGTTATGTTATATAATTAATTATTTTTCTTTTAGAAAACTCATAAGCAGAATACTGATAATTTAAAAATGAAGGTTAAATCTGATAAGTCTGATGAAATGGATTTCAGTGAATCAGTACCAAAACTGAAACCTTCAAAGAAAAAACCCAAGAAACGTGTGCAGAATAATATTGAAATAGAAGATACAAATAATGTATCTCCTAAAAAAACAAATGGAGAGGCCAAAGAAAGTGATTCTTCAAATACTGCTGGAGACAAAAAACTGAAATCGATTTTGAAAAAAAGGAAGAATGAGTTTCAGGATTCCAATTCCAAGAAGAAGATGAAGCCTAATGTTTTGCCTGGGAAACAAAGGGAAAAACTTCATTTCGATAAAAAGAGTAAGTCAAAGGATTCTAATTTAAATACTGATACTTCAGCTGAAACTAAGAAAAAAGCTGAGAAAGGAAAACTGACCAAGAAGGAATTTAAAAAAAGGAAAATGGAGAAGAAAGGAAAATCAAAAACCTTTGAAGTAGCACAAAATTTAATTAAGTTGTGGGAAGACTTGAGAAGGTTTGTTATAAAATTTTTTTTTGCTATTTGTTTTTCTTTTCTTTCTAAATTTTGTATAGCTTGTGTTATTTTGTTCTTAGTTTTTTATTCTAGTCATGTGACTGTAGTAGCTAAGTGATCATGTACTTGTAGCTGGCATTGTTTTATACAAGTTGTGGCCAGCTCTAGCAGTTTTACCGCCCCGGACAAAAATGAAAAATGCCTCCCATCGCTCCAAAACAAAAAATTATAATTAAAAAAGATAAATTGTTCACACATAAATAAGACACCTATAAAACTTGAATAATTGTTGAGAATAAAAAGGCAGCATAACAATATATATATATATTATTTTAAGTTAAATACAAAATAATTCAAAATTAAGGACATACTTACCTGTTAATAATTCAAATAAGTAAAATGTATTAGAAGGAATCGCCAATTTCAGCATGCCAATTTCTTCTGAAAAGAATCTGCTAATGGTGCGGTTCTCACACAAATGTTTTATTTTAACTTATAGTAACCACACTCAAGACTAAAATAAAACATCTCCTGTAACTTTCTATTTACAAAAAAGTCTTAATTGCCCCTGTCCCCTTTTGGATAGCTGACACCAGATGATGTATGGGTGAAAGGAATGTCCGGGACGGGGAGAAAGTTACTAGTGAAAGATGTGTAAACTTATCAAATTTTGCATTTGTACATATAATCCTGGATCAAACTCTTTTGTTTCAATATCAAAGAAAAGTGACATTAAAGATACAGAGTATAAAATAAGGAAGTTGGATACAATAAATGAAATACCAAATTCACACCGAATAGTATTTCAGAAAATATATTAAATTTTTTCTAACAAAAAAAATACAATTTAATTTAAATGCCGCCCTTAAAATTTGCCGCTACGGGCAGAGGTCCGGTCTGTCTGTCTCTTGAGGTGTATCTGGTTGGGGGCTTTGGCCTTTTAGGTGCCTTTGAAAACCCATCATGTAGAGGGGCTGATGCATATTCAACCTTTTGAGGCTTGAAGTCCTCACTTGGACTAAATGTGGAAACATGCGTTTCAACTTGGGAATTGCTTTTGTTACTTGACCGAGGTTCAAATGTACCCTTGTTGGTAGTAATTGTGTAGCTTCAGAATGTAGCATTGACAAATAATCTAATGAAGTCTTTTCCAGTTCTTCAAAAATGCTTATGCATTCTTTTTGATTGGTGGTTAGATCAAGTACTTCGTCGCAAATGATTATCAGCTGGAGCCTAAAATCATCAGATTGTTATACAGATTACAGTAATACCCCAAACTTATGTGATAGGTGGTACTGAATGATAGCTGCATAAGTTGGAGTATAATTTTGCATATAATACATATAAATTATTTTTAGTCGGGGCTGGATACGCAAGAAAATAATAATTTAGAAATAAAAATGTTTAATAAAATCTTAGATAACACAAATACAAAATCGTGAAACAAAGTTATTTTGATATAGAAGGTTTCATAAAATCCAACAAAGTAGACTACAGGTTTAAAGGTTTTTTTTTCTCTCGCAAAATTTCTTGGGAGCATGTTAATAATTTTCTTATTCCTTGCTTTGTTGAAAAAATGCTTTTCATTAGAGTATATGTTTTCTAAAATTTGTATAAAATTTTGAATTAAACTGAGACTTTCTGTCAAATACCCAACTGTTTTTGATCATCTGATTGAACTGGGTCTAAATATTCAAGTCCTTCAATGTCTTGCTCTTGCTCATGTATTTTTATGAACTCAACAATTGTCAGCTTCTGATGGAAGGAATCCAGCAGTTCTTGAACATCATCACTATCCACTTCTTGAAGCAAACTGGCTGTATTGAGTGGCAAAAATTATTCAATTTTTACACATGGGTCAAGATTAGATAAGTAAGATAATTAGATAACCTCTGATTCTGCAAGATACATCCGAACAAGTACATTAGCTAAATAGGAAGCAGGGAATGAATAATCAAGTTGTGTAGTGCTCAAACAAATGACAAATCAAGGAGATTTGAAAATCGGTTAGCATAAATCAAGGTATTACTTTATTAGGGATGCATGAGAAATTTGACAAGGCTTCAAAGAGTTCATATGGCATATTATGGAAGTTGGTGTATGAGGCAGCAAATTAAGTGTATGTTATGATAATATTTCCACAGTTCTAAATTCACTGTTGTGCATCTGTAGTGCATTATTATTAGAACAAAGTTAGCATATACAGTCTACTCTCGATAATTCAAACCTTCTATAATACGAACCTCTCGATAATTCGAAGTATATGCTTAGTCCCTAGAAAAACTCTTAATGTTTCGAACTAAAACAATACGTTTCGGTACACTCAATATTTCAAAGTAAAATCTGTGGCTGGCCAGTCTTAAACACACGATAATTCAAAGTTATCTTATAAAACGACAGTTCGATTATTCACTATCATATACAGTCCTGTAGCAAACAGGCTGGAGCTTACATGTTTTGCGTTGTATTGTTTCTGTGTGTCTCCCATGTAATGTAGCCCCTTTGATGACCATCTGTCTGCTACCCCTTCTTTTTGTTTTTTGGTTCCTCAGGCAAAAAGAAACTTTTATTGCTTTTTTTCTTCAAGTTATTAATGGACCAACCATACCTGTTGTCAGTGGTTCATATCTCTCGTCTTCACACGTGGCTTTGCTATTCATGTGTTCTGAAAGAATGGTCTACTATTGTGAAGAATAGATGAATGTTTGATTGTGTATGCATGTATTGACTGTACTTTTAGTACAGGACTTTTAACTTCTGTATAATATTTTTACTGTATATATAACATACTTTTTAGAAATACTTCAAAGTAATTTTATATATATGTACATACACACACAGTTGTTGTTTTAATACATAGTTTCAAATTTAAATGTGTTAGAAAAAATTTTCTCATCATGTATTTTGGTAGTTTTTTCCTACCCTCTTGATGTTTCGAAGTTTTTCCTTGGTCCCTTCAACTTCGAATTAACGAGAGTCGACTGTATTTAAAAAGAGTAAATTATTTGAAAGATATGCAAACACTTCTGAAATGAAAAGAGGAACATTATATCTCCTTTGTTAAACCTTTATTAAAAAAATAACACTAAACATTTCTGTGTCAGTTCTCAAACCATAGGAAATAGATTCAAGGAGTTATTGATGCGGAAACAGTAAATGGTATAATGACCTAATAAGGGTATTTGCTATCTTGTTGCTAACTCCTTTGGGATAATCATTAGAAATGCTTATACTAGGATAACAATTATCAGTACTTGCATATTATCACAACAATGCCAATGTTCAAGATAACTCTTTAAGTTGGCAACCACCAATTTCACGTGTCGTACACGCTGAATTGGCAACCAGTCTTTCGTTTCATATGACGTCATCTATAGGATTGTGATAATATGTAAGTACCCAATTATCTCATTTATTAGAATTTTCGCTCTTTATATTTTCAATATAAATGGGACTTAATTTATGGAGAACAAATTAATATATATGTATTTAAAGAAACGTCTTTCTTATTTAGGGGGTGACAAAAACAATACTTTTACAATTTTTATAATATAAAAAAAAATATAATTACATCATTATTTTTTCTTTTACAATAAAGAAAGTTATTCATTTACCTTGTCAGTGATTTTAAAGGAAATCTGAGAAAAGTTTGGAATCTTTAATTTTAAGGCCTGATTACAAATCCAAATAAGCAGCAATTCTATGGAAATAAATGACCTTGTGTTATATGCTTGATATTTTAAGGACATATTAACATACAGTGGTGGCAAAAAGTCCTGAACACACTCATTTTTTAGCGTAATTTTTGTGTTTGACTTCCTTTTTCGTTGTGAAATTATCGCACTATCTTAAATATTGTTATTGATTTTAATGTATTTTTTTATGCTGATTTCAAATCTACTACTAGTTTTTTAATGACTAAAATATTTTTTGTAGTAAAGCTGCCTGAACACAATGTGAAATGTGCAGAATAAAACAATATTGTTACGTAGATCGGGGTTCGAGGATTTTATGCAAAATCAGTCGTAAATAACAAGGCAATTCTTTAAGAGTGATGAGTATTTATTGTCGAAGATCAATCCTTGAAATACAGGATTCAGCAGCAAAATTCACAGAATAAATAACAGAAGGATTTCACACCTTCAACAGCACTCGGACACAATAAGCAGTGTCTAAAATGCACGTATGTAAATGACTATTCACAAGCACAGCCGAGCTTATCAAATTCAAGGCAAGTCTTCTAATCGCTAATCAAAACAGTGCTCACTACTCGCTGGTTAAAATCAGAGTGACCGTTGCGCGAGTCTCTCTCTATTTATAGCAGAGGCCGAAATTTCTCGAAAGATGCGCTCGCGCCACAGATCGTAAAATTAGTGGATTTTTCTACTAATTTCTAGAAGAATCCAGAGGGTCCTGAACTCGCCAACATGGTCGCCAAAAATGATGCCAACTTGGCTCTATCGCCAATATTTCGCCAAGTTCCCATTGAATTGCCATTATAACGTAAGGGACGGCTTGCTTGTGAATATTACAATCTTAACATGAAATAAATATAGAGTAATATAAAGGCATTGCACATCCAAATTCAAATTATTTACATTATTTTATACAAAATTCGTAACAATATAGAATAACATAATATGCAAAGAAAAATAACATGAAAATTGACAAATACGGTATATTTAATAAGCATTTTGAAAATTACATTGTTGTCACATGTTAGAAAATCAATATTTTATGGGCCAGCCATTTGCTTTAATTACGGCTTTACATCTTTTTGGAATGGAATGCACCAATTTCAAAAGAAGATCTTTCGTGACAGTATGGTTGAAGGAAAATATTAAAGCTTCAATTAATTCACGTTTGTTTGAAGGTTTTTTCTTTGAAATTTCATAACCAATTTTAAACTATAAGTTCTCTATCGGATTAAGGTCGGGAGACTGTCCTGGCCAGTTCATTCTATTTACAGTATGGTCTTTCAAACATTTCTGGACCACCTTTGCACGATGACAAGGGGCGTTATCATCCTGAAAAATCCATGACTGATTCCCAAAAAGATCTCTCACAGTTGGTAGCAATTTATTTTGTAGTATTTCAATGTAATCCATGGCTTTCACTGTTCCGCTACCGATGTGAAGTCTTCCAACACCATGAGAAGACATGCAACCCCATACCATCACTTTTGTCGGGTACTTTACTGTGGGCTTCAGACACTGAGGGCTGAATTCCTCATGAGTGCGTTGTCTTACATAGGCACTACTTTGGTTGCCAGAAATACAAAACTGACTCCCTTGTCACTAAATATTACCTTTTCCCAGTCTTTAATAGTCCATAATGAATGTTCCCTTGCCCACGTCAATCACCTCTTACGTTGAAATTCAGTCAGTAATGGTTTTGGGCGCGCTTTACAGCCTCGTAACCCAATTTCCAGCAGTATTCCTGTAACAGTTCTTGGGCACACACTCACATTTGATGTCAAAGTTCATTGTTTCAAAATTTGTGAGGAATTAAGCTTTCTGTTTGAAAGTGAAATTCTGTGCAGTAACCTGTCTTCATGTAAAGATGTTTTTCTTGGTCTTCCTGATCGCCCCCTGTCCGCAATAAAATTTGTTTCAGGAAATCTTTTCAAAGTTCTCACAACAGTAGAAAGGCCAATTGGTACTTTAGCAGCAATTTGGCGCATAGAATAACCTTCTCCCTTCAAATGTATTATTTTGTACCTTTTATTATCAGGCAAATATGAAAATTTAGCCATAATTCCAATATTTTCCACAAACGCACTTCAAATTGCTTTCAATACACTATTTTCCACAAGCACACACACACACACAACTGCATTCAATACAATAAACCACGTTTCACCTTTTTCTTTCAACCCTTTATCGCTACTGCTCTCTGATTGGAAAACACACTCGCTCATTCTTACAGTGACCTTGTGCTTTCTTGTCAAGGTTTTTTCAACATGTCAATGAAACTATTTACTTTAGATGAAATCTACAAACAGATTTGAAATCAGCATGAAAAAATACATTAAAATCAATAACAATATTTAAGATAGTTCGATAATTTCACAATGAAATATGAAGTCAAACACAAAAATTACGCTAAAAAATGAGTGTTCAGGACTTTTTGCCACCACTGTATATTCTGAAAAATTATTGCATTTTATACATAAATTGAGAGATTAAACTTTGGTTGTGTTAATGGATACCTTTTAAGAACTGCAGTTCAATTGTGTATGCTTAAAAAATTAAAATCTTGATTATAATTTTATAAATATCTTGAAAAATATATTAAGTTGCAGAAAAATTGTCTTTTATTATCAGTTAGCGAAAGAACACAGAGAATTTTAATTTTAGGAAATACAGATCATTAATAATATGTAAAGAATTTAATTTTTATACTTACTTTTGTTTTCATTTGTAATTTCTTTTCATGTTTTTACTTATCTAGAGAAGATAATAAACCAGAGAAAAAAAATCAGTTACTGAAGCAAGCTTGTGATCTTTTAAAGGGCCGAGTCAAAGAGGTGAAGTTTATAGTTTTGAAGTTATAGTATAGTTTTCTGATTATTTAAAAAACTTACAACTTACGAATTTTAGAGTATTTTTATATAGGCATTGTATTTGTGCATTTTAAATTTTTTTTGAACTTTATTTTAAAAATTTAATATTTTATTATTTTTACTATCATTGTGCAGGTTGAAACACTTTAAGAATCTAAAGTATTAATATTATTGTATTTTTGCTAATTTTTTCATTATAATATTGCATCTTTGCTAATTTTTTCATTATTTGATTCAATTTTCTTTTTTACAAATTGTTTTAAACGTTTTTTTTTAATACCCGTTTTAACGAATTCATCGGGACCGAACATTTTGTTCATTAAATAGGGTTTTTTTTTCTGTTTTATTAGAAGGGGAAAGGGCAAACAAAATGTGATTTTTTGTATATACTTTTTGGAAATTCTACAATAAGCAACTATACAAAAAAATATCTCTTAGTTAGAAATCACACACTTCTTATTCAACACCTAAAAATACTTTTAGTGAATTATTACATGCCAATTAATTGGAAATTTTAAAATACTGACAGATAGATGTTAGAAAATCTTTTTGATTCCTAACTCAAAAGAATTCTTTTTTCGACTTTATACAGAGAAGAAACTATTGTGTTATTTACATCCTGCTACATAAAGTATGTTTTCATAGTTTTGAAACAATGTAAAGCATTAAAAAATGTAACAGTTTTAATAAGAGTTTCATTATCAGTTTCTGCAGCAGAATTGCTATTCATTGTCTTTGATAAATCAACAGTTTCGTGAACTTCAGTTACTCAGATAAGCAGCCCGTCATCAAATGTAACTTAATCGTTAAAATCCCTATGTTGTGCAGTGGGATGAGATAAGAAAGGAGTTTCCTGTCCTTTCAAAATTCACACCATCGATTACACTCATAACTCCTTTGCTCCTGCAAAGTCTAATAACACTCTCCACCCTTGGTCGTCAAAATTTGTTACTTACAAGAGAAATGTTTTTTCTGTTCTGGACAAAAAGGATGTCATTTGAAAAAAAAAAACAGCAATTTTTTCTAAAACAAACTAATAAAAAATTTTCAGCTGTTGAAAGAATTTATAAATTTGGGGTTTATTATTCGTTAAATAGAGGTTCTTTAAATCTGGGTTCAAATGTATGTGCTTTTAATATTTACTAGCCTCCTTTTTGGTAAACAATGTATGTCATTCATTTTTTTTTTTATCTGTGCCTTTGTGATCTGTGTTGCATGACATGAAACAACGAAAAACGTTGAATTATTGAAAGTAGTAAATTTTTTTCTTTCTCGTAATCTTACTTTTTAATGGTTATGCATCAAAATAGTGATATTTTTTCACAAGTAGCATGATATCTGTTTGAGCTAGTGGGGGAAATTTTCAGATTTGTATTTGACCCACATTTTATGAATTTTGCTAACAATCAGATAAAAAGTAGAGAGTTTTTACTCTTACTAATCTACACTAGGTTTCTTACTTCAACTTTATAATGGTAATCCGTAAAAATTCAGTAACAAATGAAGACTTTTCTCCATGTAATAAAGTACATCCAGATGAAGATATTTACAGCACCATCACATATACAATTAAACGTAAAATGCTGTATATATTATGTTATGTTTTGTATATTTCAAATGATTTTGCAATACACTTTTAGCTGCAGTTGAATTATTCACAGTAAATATTCCTAGTATTGCCTCTTTCGTTGTTTGCACTTCGAGCTTTGTATTGCTGAATACCTGCTGTGAAGGAGGAGGGAGCGATGCATGTTAAATCTATCGATGCTCAGAATGTCTTGCCATTGGTGTGGTGTGGAAGTTAGGAGAGAGGGTGCCAGCTCAGGTATCGTCCTTGTCACTTGACCGTGGTTCAAACTTTCGAGGCCCATCACCAAAAGCCCTTGAGTAGCTGAATAGTGTGATGTTAATATTCACTCACTCTTTTGGTATTTGCAATCATTCTGAAAAGTTCTTCAAATCCACCAGGAGAAAGCGTTACCAGTGTAAAGAAAATGTTCTACAGTGCTTATACTAAAAACATAACCAAGATTTTTTCCCCTTTTTGACATAAGTAATTAAAATAGTCTGCAATGAAAGATTTCAGTTGGTTTTAATTCTTTAATTACTAGGAAAAATTGTAAATCTATTTTCATGAAAAGGTTGTAGAATCATTTTCCGAATAATATTGTTGCATGTTTTTAATAATTATTTTTATATAATGTTTATCTTCAATTTCTCAAAGCAGCAAGTTGAATACATATAGTATCAAAGAGTATTTTTAAAAATTTCAAATGTGGGTGTGAGAAAAATGGAAAATTAGTAATTGGATATCATACATGCATGATCACCTTGTAGATCAAGCAAAAAATTTCTTGTTGACAAAAATCTTTTGCAATCTTGAACTCAGACTGAAACATTAATTTTTGTGATTAATAAAATTGATTTTGTTTGGTTTAGAAATTTGGGGGGAGGGAGAGGGTTAACTAAGAAGGAGTTAAATTGATTGAAATTTTGTTCTACTTGTGAAGCATTTTTCTTTCATTCATGTTTTAAAATTTTTCCTTTGTTTATTCAAATTATTTATTTTGTAGTTTACTTTTGCTCATGACACTGTCAGAGTCTTAGAATGTATACTAAGAGAAGGTGCAGAAACTCATCGTAATCTTTTGTTTGATGAACTTAAAAGTATGTTACCCAAGTATCTTCTTTTCTTAAGAAAACTGGAATTTAAAATATTCCTTTTTTAATTTTACATTTTCCTTTTTATAAAGATACAAAAAGTATAACATGCATTTTTTAAAAACTTTTCTATTTTAATTTTAGATTAAGATGTTTAGAAATTATAAAAATTTTTAAACAATTATGATGGTTAATAAGTAATGAATTTTTAATTGCATTTAATGTTCTGAAGGTAAAATGTATTTTGTTTTTTGCACATTAAATTAAAAAAATTAATAAAAGATCTGTTTTTAATTGATTTATTATAGCAAACTTTTAAGAATTAAAATATTAACTATTATAAATGAATTCTGTGCAGTCTTAACTATTATATTTTTAACTATTATAAATTTAATATTATTACTGTTTATGTAGAATATGCAATTGGACAAAAATGCCTGAAGTGTATTTTAATATGAAATAAAAACCAGTTGTTACTTTTATTGTTTTTGTTGCTTAATATGTAGAAATTGCATATAATTTCTACACATTAAGTAAATTAAATTTTTATTTCTTTTATTGAAGATGATATTTTTCCACTGTCAAAATCTAAGTATGGGAAGTTTTTTGTTCTAAAGTTGTTAAAATATGGGTGCGTATTTTTTCTTTTTTAGCATTTATATGTAGTTGATAAAATAGATAAATAGTTTGTATTATGCAATTTGGTTTTACTTGTCGATATGTTTATGTTTTCTACTTAAATATTGCTAATTTTTCATGGTAATATAATGCATGGTAATATGCATCTTACCACATATTTTGGTTTCTATAATCAAATATGAATATTGATAAAGTTTGCTTAGCTTTTAACATTACAAAAATGGTTTTAATATAAATTAATGCATGCATTTTTTGTAAATTCTCGTATGGAAAAATTTTTTAAAAAGTATATGTATAATGGGATAATGTCTAAAGTATCTTATTTTTGCTATTTTTAACAAGTATTGTTTTTTGATAGTTGAGTAGAATTTCTATTTATGAGTTCCATTTATTAGTAAATATAAAAATGTAAAAAATAATTATCCTTTTATTGTTTTATATAATTTTTTCTGGGAATCATTTTCTGTGAACTATTTATAAATTAAAATTGAACACTTCTAATAAATTTAAAAAAAAAAAAATATTTAAAAAAATTTAATAGTTCATTATTATTATGTTTCATGTACCAAATATAAAACAGGCATATAATATTAATAGAAATACTTTCAAGTTTTTGTTTTGGCAATTATAACATAATTTTCTTCTGCTAGAATATTTTTAGGTGCATTGTTTTTATTATCTTTAAATAAAATTTAATGTTTAAAAATTTTTTTTATTTATTTATGAATTATCTATATGCTTAGAACAAAGGAACAGAAAGTAGCAGTGATGAAAGCTTTTCATGGAAAAGTTGTGCAACTTATTAGGCATACGGTGAGTTAAATCTATTCTGTTATATATCAAAAATTATAATATATATTTTGATAGTTTAAATATTTTAGCAGAGTTACTTCCATAGATGATGCCATTTTAATCAGTTATTTGTTTAATTAATTCTTAAATGAAGAATATTCATTTCATGCGTTAATTTTTTTTAGAAGTAGAGTATTTTCATTCTTTTAAATATGTATTTTTAAAAATCTTATGCGACAATTCCGTATTTAAAAATTTTGTAATACAATAAATATGTGTATTAGTGTTCTTATGATTTTTCCCTCCTTTCATGTTATTTAAGAATATATACTGAATTACTATAAAATTTGAAATCATTCCCACAAGGCATTTTAATTAAAATAGTGCTTTCCGTCATCAAAAACTGATTTCTTAAAGAATACCTGAAAAATATTTAGTATAATTTTTAATGTTTTTGTTGGTATATATATATTTGTATAGAGATATATAAAATGTTTGTTTACTTTATTGGGTTATTGGTAGTCCATTAACTCCATGTTTGAATATTGGCAATGAATATAGTTTCATATTATGTATAAAATTTGACTGTTACTGTAATGAACAGCATCTTAGCAAATAAAAAAAGTATATATTTAGGTATGGAATGTATTAGTAAACATTGTTACTGCTTAATTATATTGCTCAGATTGTAGTTAGAGAGAATCTAATTATTATATTTATGTCAAAAGTTTGTTACTAAAGCAAATAGTAGAAAAATATAAATGGAACTGATTCTGCACATGAAACTAGAAACCTTTTATCCAGTGGTCCCCAATCCCTGGTCTGTAGAGGTCTAGGCATCGCGGTGGTCTAGGCATCGGATCATGGCTAGCATGTCATGGGTTCGATCCTAGTACCACTGAAGATCCGCCGTGTAGGGGAGCGATGCACGTTAAATCTGTCGAGAGCTCAAACGTCCTCCCGTTGGTGTGGTGTGGTAGTTAGGAGAGGGGGTGCCAGCTCAGGTGTCGTCCGCGTCACTTGACCATGGTTCAAAATTACGCGGACCGTCGCCAAAAGCCCTCGTGTTGCTAATCAGTGCGACGTTAATATTCTCTCACTTACTCTCCCTGGTCTGTAGATCAAATAGTACCTGGACACACAATGAGCATTAAATTATTTACCGTGTTGTATCTCTCTCGTGCTTGAGTGACTTCTTATGAAAATCATTTTACATTCCATGTTAAACCAGTTTATATTAATTTTTGCTGCAACTGTATTGAATTCTAAAGGCATGTTTAAATACAGTCAAATTAAAATTATTAAATCAAACTAAACTCAGTGGCACAACAGCCCATGAGGCCAAGGCCTAATATGCCCATTTGTTTTCATGACCTTGGGCACTGAGGTGCATTAGCAGATATTCCAGTTTAAAATCTAAACAATCAACATCCTTTTCCCCCTAGCAGGCTGGAGTAAAACTATAAAATGCCAACCAAACCATGATGATAAAAAGGTTGAGGGGCACTGCTTTATAAACAATTGTTGTACTTAATAATCTGCAATCAAATGAAATGAAGAGTTCCACCAGGTGTACAAAATCACTTTGAGTGATCACAGATAAAACTGTATGATAGATAAACTTACCATTAGGTTTAATAACTATGAATGTACGAGAATGAGTATTGAAAGAGAGCCAAAGTTTAAATTTAGTATTAGAGAAAATTTGCTGAATGTGGAGAATTGTGAGATTTATCCTTTCAGATTCAAGAATGGAAGACGGTAATATTACTAATTGTAGAGGACAAAACAATATTTCTAAACATTATTTTGCAAAAAGTAAAATTAAAGAAATTTTTCTACCACAATTGCTCATTGGATTTATATCATAATAAAGATAGAAGAAATAATCATGATTTCAAGAATACGTTTCCATTCAATAATATTAAGTTATGAAGAGAAAACCATAAAATTTCAGCTGCTGTCAAACTAAAATTTGTCAGAACTAACCTTCCAGCATTGATTGATACCAGAAGTATACTGCAAATTTAAAGGCCTTCTATAAAAATTTATGCACTTAGATTAGAAGGTGTAAGTATTGCAAATCAGGAATTGGAAAAAGCAACAAAATTGCTGAATGTTTTGATAAAATGATTATTGTCAGTAAAGATACATTCTTTCATTGAATTTCATGTCCTTGCTCATGTGATCTTTGATGATGCACTAGGTATTGAAATTTTTAAGCTGTTGAAATACTTTTTCTTCTGTGGTCATTCACAATGAAATCAGTACAAAGAATGCAGGTGACGATGTACCCTAGAAACATTTGTGTTATGTATTCAAAGTTAAAGTATTGTTTTTGAAGAAATGTTAACTTAGAACAAAAACAACAAAAGTAATTCAGACAAGGTTTTAGAATTGTTAATTATTCGATGGTTGGAAATAAAGTACTGCTAATGTAAGAAAAGGACACTGAACAAAATAGAATAAATCAAGTTGTAAGAGGGAAAGTTTGTGCATTGTATGCAAATGGATTTTTAATGAAAATTATCTCAATGTAGAACTAACATAAAGAGAAACAAAAAGTATTCCAAATGTTAACCATGTTAAATAGGACTTAATAACTGAAGAATATAAAGATTACTACAAGAGTGAAGAGCATTATAATTATTTAAAAAATAATAGTTTAAAAAAAATAATTTTTAAAAAATAATTTTATTAAAAAAAATTTGGCTTCTGGTTTTGCTGGATATGAAGGTGATATCAAACTAATTGGAAGTTCAAGAAGAAAATAAGAAAATTATAAGAATAGAAAATTAGCTAAAAATGCAGAATTCATGCTTGCTATGATGTAAGGAAAAACATGGCTGATTTAATAAAATCTTGGTTGATTCTGGGATTGGATTAAGTGTAGGTTGGTTGAATATACTATTGAAAAATGCTGTTTTGAATCATTAACTTTATAGAACTGTTGATTGATTGCCCATTGATTTTATATTTGTGTGTTATGTTTTGAATATTGGCAGTGAGTATTGTTTTATATTATACTTCAAATATTAGCAACATATGTCATTTGGTTGTTCATGTAATGAACGGTGTCTGACTGAGAATAAAAGATGTCTTGTTTAAATAAATCATCTGGAACTGACCTTATTTATTTATATAATAAATAGGGGGGGGGATGCATGTTTAATCTGTTGAACCTCAAATGTCCTCCCATTGGTTAGAGTTATGAGAGGGGGCTGCCAGTTCAGGTGTTGTCCTCATCACTTGACCATGGTTCAGAATTACAAGTTCAGTTGCCAAAAGCTCTTGAGTAGTTGAATAGTGCAACATTAATATTCACTCTATTATATAATATATAATTTTTTTATATAAAATTTCATCAAAAGATAAATATTTCTATATTTGAAAATCATGTGTATGTCACAATTGATAAATTATCTTTTTGTATAAAATTCTAGGAGGCTTCAGAAGTTGTAGAATTAGCTTTCAATGAGTGTGCAAATGCAGCTCAAAGATTTGAATTTGTTCAAGAGTTTTTTAATCCAACATATAAATTTTTTAAGGTATGTATTGCAGTTATATAAATTTAATACATATTTTGTATTGAAGATGAAGATGTATTCAGTTACTATTTTAGAATTTTAAAATAAAGTTGGGTTTAATTATAAATTTGTACTAATTTGTAGACTCATGATGTTTCCTCTTTGGAAGAACTTTTTGAAAAAGAACCTAGCAAGAAATCTTCCATAATTACTCATATGAAAGATGAATTGTTGAAAATTTTAGACAAGTAAGTTTTTATATGAATTAGTCATTTTAACTTTTTTCTACTTACTGTTAAATGCTTATATTTTTAAAATACTTTATTTTTTTTGCTTGTGTGTGTAAAATAATAAATTTTAAATTTCTGTAATTTTTTTAATATCAAATCTCTTTTTCAAAAAAATTTTGATATATTATACTATTTTTCTTTCTACAGATCTGTAATAAAACACAGTATGGTACATAATGTTCTCTGGCAGTTTATGCGTCATGCTGACCCTGAATCTAGAGCAGAAGTGATTCAATCTGTTAGAGATGTTGTACATGAAATTTTGCATACTAAAGACGGTTCCAGAGTTGGAAAGCATTGTGTATGGCATGGAACTGTAAAGGCATGTGAAAACTCAGTGATGTTTTATATCCAATTTATAAATTTAATCTTCCTCCCTATACCTGTTATCTTTTTGGAAGGTATAATTAAAGGACAGCATAATAAATACTGTGCTAAATATCTCAGTAATTTTTTGTTGAACAGATTTATTCTATAAATTTTATATTATTTGAACAAATATTTACAGTTATTTAACATATATTAATTTTTAGAAAATTGAAATAATGGAAAAAATGAAGATTGAATTAAATTCAGCAGTTTCCGCAGTATTACAGCCGATTAAAAGTAACACAATTGACTTCCTAGTGCCTTTATTTTTTTAATAGGCTCTCATATGCAGTGTATTAGAGTGGAAAGGAAAATCACAAAATAGCAAATTATTCTCTGAAAGAAATAAATTCTGTGCATACACACTGTCAAGGTCATTTTATTGCATTCCAAAGTCTTCAGAATAGTTTTATTGACAGCAGCGCAAAGAAAAGGATTTACTTTGGAAGGACAGGGTACACCCCTGTAACCCCCGCATCGTGTTGAGCTCAGGATTCTAGGGGTCCTCACAACCTGACTGACACCAAGTACATATTTTGGCTTGAGGCCCAAAACCTGACTTTGCAAGGGGCCCTAATATTCTCCGTTACGCCACTGGGACAAATATATACATCCGGGGCACTCAACACATTGGTTGACCAAGGACGTATATGCTGTGGCACTTAAAGGGGTTAAATGTAAGAAAACTTATGCTTTTGTGCAGTGGTATTCAATCTATATGTGGCAACTCCTATATGTTGCAAGTTGGATGAAAAAAATTTAAAATCAGTTTTGAATTTAGTACAAATATACATAAAAACATTTTTTGAGAAAAGATATTTGTTTTTAAAATGTAAAATGTCCCAAGTAGGGTATCACTGCCAAAACATTTGAATACAATTGTTGTAGAGTATTACACAAATTTGTTTCAATACTTAAAAAAAATTGCAGTTAAACAGTACTTAAAAAGTTATTGAACTTTTAAAATGATTACTATTTTGTGAAAAAGTATACTTTAAATTGCTGTTAAGAAAAATGTCTCCATTGCTCCAAATCTTTAAGATTTTAAGTATTTACAGTTCTTTTTTTTTAACTGTAACTTCATTATTACATAAAAGTAATTCTTTTATAAAAAATAATATTAATTATATATATACTTATAAAACTCAACCCTTTTGGGATTGGTGTATCATATATATTCACTAGTCTCAAACCCCCTTATTGGGCGGAAGACTGTTCAGTGCACTTTTCTGTGGAGATGACCAATCCTGTAGAAGAGGCATGTCAAACTCATGATATTATGGGGCACATGTCCTATTTAATATTAGGTTAAGGGCTGCATGTTTTTAATCTTAAAAAAAATTAACAAATACATTTTAAATAAATGTATGCATTTTGTTTAGAAAAAGCAAAGAAAAAAAAGAGTATAATTAAAAAAAAAGTCCTGCGAATTCTACCTATCTTATTTTTGTTCTGCGTTGATTTGTTATTTTATTGTATATTATTGTGCTGCAAAAATTTACATTAAGGACCATGAGTTTGATATTGCTGTAGTAGGAAACATGATTCACCAGTGCATCACCCGGCAACATTTGGAGTGGATGCGTATGTGACACACCTGTCTCTAAAATGTTTTTTGTCCATCAGTGCATTGTCGCAAAAAAATTAAAACTTCTAGAAGAAGCTTGGATGTTTCTAATCATGAATTGTTTCTAACCTGTTAATGTAGTACTAAGAGTATCATAAGGCTTTAAAATAAAATAACTTTAAAATATTCTTTATAGGATCATATTTAAAATTTCATAACTTATTTACTTTTAGTTAAAAAAAAAATTAAACTATGCTATTTCAAGTTAGATTCTAGAATCAAGGGAATACTATACAATTGAATATTAATTGTTTGGATTTCTCATGTGCTGACTGGTTGATTTTTTTGCATAATTACTTTGTTATTGGGTGTAAAAGTAAGGTAATTTTTTGAAGGGCAATAGTTTCATGGTTAAACCACTTATTCATAATTTTTTTCATACATAAAAATTAATTTAGAGATTTCTGAATGCAATTAATAGTTGTCAGTATTATAGAATTAAATGTTCCGAGTTCATCTAATATGAACAACTTTTGACATTGTTAAGAAACTATGTATTTGAAATGCAAAAGATATAAAAGCCATAGAAAATATCTAGTAAAACTTACTGTTTGGGTCTTCAATAGCTTAAATACTGTTTATCAATTGAAAATTCACTCAAAACGATTTAGATTTACAGCTATTTTCTTGGTGATTTTGTTGCAAAACCATCACCCTTTGGAGGTTGTATGCGCAAGGATGGAATGGAGAAGGTTGTTTATAATAGGGGGAATGTCTCCAATGATAATATGTACATACTGTGGCATGTACAAGATTGAGGTTTTAGGATTCATCCCCCCCCCACATAGACCAATATTTTT